>BKZX01002927.1:0-13733 GCA_014362285.1 Fagus crenata
TGAGAAAAGTATCCTTGGAATGCAGATCCGTACAAGGGTGTCAAATTAACACCATAATAATTCTGTTGCTGACTACTAAGCACTGAAATTCAAATCCAAATCACAAATTCACGAATACAATTGAATTGTTAATCCAAAATCCAAAACTAATAACATCAAAACGAACAATCAGATATTTAATCAAAACAAATTCAATGTTTACCTA
This sequence comes from Fagus crenata, assembly GCA_014362285.1. NCBI lineage: Eukaryota > Viridiplantae > Streptophyta > Magnoliopsida > Fagales > Fagaceae > Fagus > Fagus crenata. The sequence continues at coordinate 206 of BKZX01002927.1, forward strand.
TCAAAATCCAAAACTAATAACATCAAATGATAAATCGGAGAGAAAATGATAGGCGGACCTCGTCTTTTTGTAGAAATGGAAGGATCGACTTTGGGGAAGCTCTTGATGGCGGAGAGGACTCTTTCAATGACCTCGTCTTAGCTAGCCGTCGATTCGGTCGATCTCACAGTTTTCCGGTAGCCTGAAAATGGGAGCGTCAAAGGCTTGAAGTTCCCAAAACAATCAGAGATCTATTCATATCTCAAACCCTCTCTCTCTCTCTAAAAAATCTGAACGAAAATTTGAACGAAGTTGGAACTTACATTTTGTTGGAAATTGATTGGAGTGAGTGATGAGGGGTGGAGCCGTGGAGCGAGGACAAGGTCTGGTGCGAGAATTTGAGTGTGAAACTTGAAGATTTGGGGGTATTTCAATTTTGGGGTTTTGATGATTTGGGGGTTTTGAAGATTTGGGGGTTTTGAAGTTTCAGGTTTAGGTATTATATAACGCAATAGCTAATAAAAGTAATTCAGGTTTGACGATTGAAACTTGAAGTTCTGCGAAAATTCAAATTTGCTGGGTTTTCATTCAAGTTGCTATTCGGGGGTTTTCATTTTCAGAAATCATGAGTAGTCGCGCGCGAAGTTATTTTTTTCATGCTTATTTCGAAGGTTTTTATGGCCATTGAAATAGCTCGGTTAAAAAAAATGCTTACTCCGAAGGTCACTGTCAAAAAAAGTGAGTAATATAAATTTATTTCAACGGTTCTATTAATGACTGTCGAAATAGATTAATTGTATATTTCATCCCCACAGTTTACCGCACAAAATTATATGCTATTCCAACCATTTTTAATGAACCCTCGAAATAAATGCGTTGAAATAGACCAAGTTTTTTGTAGTGTGGACCGCACATATTTTGATCCTTGATTGCAACTCTTATGATGGATAATTGGCTTGGGATAATAAATAAAGAAAGAATTAAAGAAAAACTTGAAATTTTATTAAATAAGATGATGAGCACAAATTTTTTTTTTTTTTAAAGAAAATCAATTATATAGCTTTTGACCCTACTTACAATCTAGATAAAATGAACACAATGGAAAACTCTACATACATTGATTTTTGTTCAGAAATTACATTAAGAAATGGGAATGTGCTAGACACCCACCACACTCGATTCTAAAACCCATCTTTTAGCTTCCAATAGTCATACTATATCTACTTTAGAATTAGGTTTCTTTGTTAATTTTAATCATTGAAGGTTCTAATTAATTTTGGTGAATTTCAATCATTCAAGGTGTAATTAAAATTAATTTTGGTTTATTTCAACCATTAAATGTGTATTTTAAATTAGTTTAGTAAAATTTAACCATTCAAAAAGTAATTTAACTTTAATTTTATAAATCTTGGGGAAATCTTTTTTTTTTTTTTTTTTTTCTCGTTTTCTTCTTGTGCACGTGAGCTTTTGGGTAATTTTTTTCTTTAATATTGGGTTCATGTGAATTGAGATTTTGTAATTTGCCAATTGACCAATAGTTTTGTATCTCAACTAGCACCTCATGATCTTCTTCAACGAAAAGATTCAAAATTCAAATGCCCTTATCTAAATATCAAATTATCAAAAAAAAATCAAGTAATGTTAATTGGTCTTTGCCCATTATTATTGATCTAGTTCCTTGAGCTTATGTAGCTGCGAGCTCAACTTTGGTTTAGCCCAATCACTTTTGACCAAGTCCTACTTTTCGACGAGGCTCATTTTGGATCGGGCCTAATGTATTTAAACAAAAATCATGTTTTTAGTCCTAAGCTCGTTTGTTCTTTTTGTTGGTTTCATGAGTTGGCCGATTGGCCCTTGGTGTCTTTTAACTCAATTGGTCCAAGTGGCCTTGAATCAGAGCTCAGATCTTTGGAAAGCACTTGGATGATTTATACACGTTTAGTGTGGCAATGGGCAAGGTTGAATCAGATTTGGGCCGAGCCTACACTTTAAAATCACCTTCTTGTTTTTCACACTGAATCAGCCCAGCTTTGGCCTGATCCATTGGACAATTTCGTTTTATTTGACAGAAGGTTTCTACGTACCGTTGGGTATCTCACACTTGCAATCTCATTTCCACCAAAAGTTACATTTCCACCAAAAATGTTAAGAATTTGTCACAACGGGCTGCTAGTCTGTCATTAGTTTTATTTGTGATTAACTATCTCTGATTGTAGCTTCAAAATTATAACCTTTCCTTATCTGATGTACTAATGTGGTATTAATAAAAGTTTATTCTTACTTGCACCTTTGTTTACTATTGTTAGGTTGATTTTTCTGGCATGGTTGATCAAAATAATTTGGGCCTATATCACTAAACTTATATACATTTTGTTGCAGAAAATTATGTTTGAATTTCAATTGATAGATCAATTTCATTGTGTTATGATTTCTTACTATTATAGGAATTTATAAACTCTCTTAATTTGTATTTAGGGCAATGTTGGTGTTCCGAATCAACAATCTCCAATTGGCCAAAGATCATCTGTTGCATCTCATCAATCAAAAAACTTGGGAGAATTCTAGTTTTGAGGATTAGTTTGAATACTAATTAGTTTTTTGAAACATTTATGTTCAAGTAAAGTGTTGTAGTGAAATTATCAAACAATTTGAAACTTTTAATATTGTAATATTGTATTAGTTTGTCCATTGTTTTGAAGACTCTTTAGACAATACTTTATTTGTGTTATACATATATGATGATGGTATTATAGACATTTGTTACGTTCTAGTTTGGAATTTTGTGTCGTGTATTAGGACAATCAAATCGGTGCAAAAGCAAATTTAAAAAAAATAAAATAAAAAAAGATCTATAGAGGCGGTTTTCAAACCGCCGCAATAGACAATTTTCAAAAATAGATTTAAAAATATATATATATATCTATAGAGATTAGAGGTAGTTTGAAAACCGCCTCTATAAACCATATTACTTATAGAGGTGATAATAGATAATCTATAGAGGCGGTTTTGATCTATAGGTTTTCCTATACTGACACTTTTTAAAACCATCTCTATAGAGCATTCATGTCTATTAAGGCAGTAATTACAAAGTCACTTTTGAAATTTTTAGAGGCGGTTTTGAAACCGCCTCTATAGAGCATTTATGTCTATTGAGGCAGTTTTGAGATTTTCAAAACTGCCTCTATATGCCGATTTTTTTTGTAATGATGGCTCATTTCAATATGGATGTGCCAATATTAACGTTGCTAAATGCTTCATGCCTATATATCTTCCCGTTGAATCCTTCATTCCATACCTAATATGGGTCTCTAATGCAAAAGCAACCCAACCAATTACAAGATAAGTTTTTTACATCATTATTCTAACTTTCTTTTAAACTATGAACATTTTTTTGTTTGTTATATTCTACTTACACATTTATTCGTTACTTACTTATTGTTATGAAAGAGAATTTCTTCCACACCATATCACTATCTTACACCATTTATTTCATCTACTCATTATGTTATTTTATCTCGTAGAGGACATATAATGGTAGTGACCAACAGATGACCCATTACCATCTGGTTTGTTATTTTACAAGATCGTGTGTAGTACTTCATCAAATTTTGTTTTTCACCATTTTTTTCTCTCTCTCTCCATCACGTCTCTTTCTCCATCAACATTTGTTTAATCTTTCTTTTTTAAATTAATTTCTTTTTCTCTCTTTCTCCATCGGGCCTGTTTGGTTAACCTAGTGGAAGACCTTGATTTTGGCAATAATCGCAGTTTGAAATCTTTGAGATTCAGTGGCGTTCTCTTCTTTTTAAGGCTAAATAAGTTGCATTTACGCTTTTTGATTTTTATCAAACGTGTAAAACCTCAATATAGTGGCAAAAAACGCGTTTTACCTATGTCATTGTGCTACCAAACGGGCACATCTTTCTCTCACTGACTTTGTACTTTTCTTTCTTTACTTTTCTCCTCTCTTCCTAATTAATTCTTTTTCTGTTTTTCTTCTTCTTCTTTTTATTATTATTATTTTTTCTCTCTCTCACATGATTAACATTAGTAGTAGTCTCTCTCTCTCTCTCATAGAGTTAAAACAAATTCTACACTCTTAATTCATTATTTCTCCTCACATCCCTGTTATGTTAATTTTCTTTTTTAAATATATTTCAAGTCTGAAATATATAAAGTATATTATAATTGGATTTTGTTAACAAATGCCCTAAGGACATTTGTTAAGTAATATTAAATGCTTCTACTTTGAGGAAAATAGTGTATTTTTAATATTAAATAATAAATAAAAAAGATTATAATACCCTTAAAAATTATATTTTTATTATTTTTATATTAAAATTTCAATACTTTCTATAAAGTAGAAACATTAAATTCTTCCTTAACAATTGCCTTAAGGACACCCATTAACAAGACCCATTTATAAATCTTTACCCATATCGTTAACACTTCTTTTCGAGTCATATTTCACACGCTTCAATATTTATTAATTTACGCTATTCATGTCCAAATTATTTTTGAATTCCCGTATCCCATTGGAATCACGTTCACGTGTGGACAAGTTAAAGCTGTGAAGGTTCTTTTTAGTGCTCTCGTTTACTTTGAATTATTAGTAGACATCTTATCAAAGTTCACACCTACACAATATGAATTGTGAACTCTTAACAGCAAATGACAAAAGGGTCTAATTCATTGAACTAATTAACTTTCAATGTCCACATTTTTTATATATATATTAGGTGGTACACGTACATATCATTATCTATTTAGAGTAAATATTATTGCACACCACTTCTTATACGTATCACCTAATGTGAACATACATTCTTTAACTTTTTACTAATTACACTTTATGACTTGTAATTTGATAAAGTTGTTCGTTTTGTGTTATTGTTTATTATTGTACTTGTCTTATGCTTAAATGATCATTGATTAAAGATATCTTAAAAATGAGTGATTATTTAGTAATTAAATTTAGACTAAAGTCAACTTTTGGCCCTCTAACTTAGGGGGTGTTTTCATTTTGGCCCCTTAACTTTAAAAATTTTCATTTTAGCCCCCTAACTCTTTTTATTTTTCAAATTGCACATTCTGTTAAATTCTGTTAGAAGTCTTCGTTAAATGCCTCATTGGACAGATGACATGTCATATGACGTGACAAATTTTGACATGTCGTTAAAAAAAAAAAAAAAAATTTACATATTAAAAGCAGTGAAACGGAGCTGTTTCACCAAAGACCTGCTGCCTCCTTTAACTGCTGCCTTCTTCGATTTTTTTTTTTTTTTGGTTTCCATTGATAAAAATGATTCTAGAACAATACGATTATGGCATATATGTGATAATCCAAAATACAGAAGAAAAGAAAAAAGAACATGATAACAAATATTTAATAAATCAATAGTAGAATACAAAAGAGTAAGCCTCACAAGCTGCCGCCGTTCTTTCTTGGACCTCTCATCAAAGCGTAAATTTAATTCGAGAAATCCCTTGGGGGGTGTAATCTGCATTTCTCTTCTATTCATATCAACATATGGAACAATTGCTTCAACAAATGGTACCCAGATTAGCTGATCAGATACGCGTGTTTCTGTTGTCCTTAGCTTTCCAGTTTTAGGCAGCGTATTTACAGATGAATCAAGCTTGACATGTAAAAGATCACTCGCTCCACTGCTGTAAACGTTAACGACAGTTCCCATGAATTCATTAGTTTGCTGAAAGGAGAAGCACGATTGATGACTTGAAAAAACCATTCCTTTCCAAGGCGACAAAGAAAAAAGAAGACGAGAAAATTATAAACAAAAAATGAAAAGAGACACAGCAGTATAAGACTAAACATGATAATGAATGTGTGTCTGTGTGTGTATAACCAAAAAGAAAAAAAAAAAATCGAAGAAGGCAGCAGGTCTTTGGTGAAATGGCTCTGTTTCACTGCTTTAATATGTAAATTTTTTTTTTTTTTAATGACGTGTCAAAATTTGTCACGTCATATGACATATTATCTGTCCAACTGGACACTTAACGGAGACTTCTAACGGAGTTTAACAGAAGGTGCAATTTGAAAAATAAAAAAAGTTAGGGGGTAAAATGAAAATTTTTAAAGTTAAGGGACCAAAATGAAAACACCCCCTAAGTTAGAGGGCCAAAAGTTGACTTTAGTCTTAAATTTATGGTAGGACACACCATTTATGTGAGAGAGAAATTACTCATTTATTTGTAATCCTCGACTTCTGAATAAATTTTCCTTAAAAATATCAAATAGTTTTGCAATTAAATAGGTTATATAATAGGTCATGTTAAACATAATCTAATCAATGACACGAAAGGTCTTATAAAAAAAAAATCAATGACACGAAAGGCACGATCAAAAGGCAAAAGCATCATTCAACTGTTGTCTGTGTGTCTGTTTTTTTTCTCTTATTAAAATACTAATATAATGGTTGTTAGCTAGGCTTTCGGAAAATATTTGCTAAACTTACCTCAATGAAATAAAAAGGCAGAATCAAAAGGTAAATGCACCCAATGGTTACTCAGCAAAAAAATAAAATAATAATAATAATAATAATTAAATGCACCTAATGGTTGTTAGGCTGATGGAAAAACTTGGGAGAACTTAACTTGCCAATGCGATTAAAAAGAAGAAGAAGAGTAGAGTTCAAATGGTCAAAGCACCATATAATGGTTGTTAGGCTTTATGGAAAATCATCTTCTTCTTTTTTGTGGATGCTTAATTTTTCTTATAATATATATATATATATATATATAGATATATATAAAAGAAACCCTTTGGGTAAAAATCAAATAGACCCCTTGATTTTTTAATTTCAAAATAGAAACCCTTTAACTTTAAGAAATATCCAAATTTCTCATTTTGTCTAAATTCCAATCACATTTTTTTTATTTTTTTATATGATAGAAATACTAATCTAAACTTACACACATATATATTTTGAAAATTCCGGGGATCGAACCCACACCCTCATAGAAGGATGGGGCTTTCTTTGGGGAAGGGGATTACCACTGGGCCGAATACCCAAGTGGCAAAACAAATTTGTATTGTTTCATTTATGTTAAACATTCATTTAGAATATATATTTTTGAACAACAGTTTAATTAAAAAGCATGTTTAATTTCATTTGTTTAATTCATTTATCCATAGATGTTTTAAAGATCAATTTAACTAATTCTTAAAGTTCGGGGACTTCTAATTTCAAATTAAAAAATCACTAAATCATTACTAATACTTTCTTAGTTATTTTTTTGACCAAAAAGTAGGATCAATCCTTAATCCAATCCATAAAATCTCTCTATTGATCTTGCCTAAAACATTTCGAACTACAAAAGAGAAAAAGAAAAATACATATTCAACAAAAGAAGTAAAACGAATCAAAATTAATTTAGATCTCATTTTCAATAATTTTCCTGTGCGACACACGAGCTTGTGACTAGTATATGATAAATATTTTTTATTTTTATTTTTCTATTATTTTTTTTATAGTTTTTATTTTTATATTCTATGAATATCATTATCTTGCTTTTTTAGAAGAGGCGCCCATGGACGGTGATTCCACAGTAAGGCATGGGGTTATTTCCCACCCTTTTTTTTTTTTTTTAATTTAAAGTTTTTGTAAAAAAAAAAAAAAAAAATTAAAAAAAAAAAAAAAACTTTATATTGTTTGTTTATATTTTTTTTTTTTTTTTGGGAGGGAAATGTATGCTTAGACATATAAACTGATAAATGGCAAAATAGCTATGTTTATGACGTAAATCCCTTTATATATATACAAGCTCACACTCTCCTTTCTAGCCGCATCACATTGGATCACTCCTCAAAGAGAGCTCCTAATTGAATTCATGTGGAAGGCTTGGCTGGTGTGTCCCAGGGATTGCATGGTACTCACTCCTACCCACGTCACACTGGATCTTTGCTCCAAGGGAGCTTGCAAATGTATTTGTGTGGGTTTCTTTGGCTAGTAGTTGCCGCGAGTTGCCTGTTTCTGCAACACACCGGATTGTAGCTCCAAAGGAACCCCTAAAACAACTATTTGCAAGCAGTAACTGAAGCAACAGCCGTAGCACCAAAGCAGAGACTTTTTCTTATTTTTTTTCTCTAGTTTTCTCTCTAGCATTTATTTCTCTAGTTTCCTTTTTGTAATTTCTTAGCCATGATTGGCTAGACTTTTAATTTGGACTAAGGGGGAATCCAAATTTGTAAGGTAAGCTAATTTCTTTTAAATCCATTTTGAGTTTCAATACTTAAGATTTATTATTTGATTGCTTTTATCTTCTATTATTTCTTTTTATTTGTGGTTCTATGATTTGAATCTTTTCATGAGTTCAATCATGTTTTTCTCATAGTTAAGTAAAGATTTTAGTTCCATTAAGTCTAAGAACTCTTAATTTCATTGAATATTACTTTTTACTACATTGTTGCTAGATTAATTAGTACAATATCGATTTTAGGTTTTTCCAATGTAGTTATTTATTATGTGTTTAAATTAATTAACAATCAAATAGTATTTCTAACTTAGGTTTTATTAAAAAATGGTTTTTATTGCAAATGTTCCAATTGAGGGTTTGGGATGTGAAACCCCCAATTGTGTAATTCCGTGAATTTAAATTGAATTAATTTATCTTATTAAATTTGATTTTTCAAAAAACAATTATGGAGTTATTAATTTTTAACGAAGAACACGTAGATTAATCATGTTATAGTAAAATATAGAATACAAATTCAGGTTCTTATTCCTGTGTTGTCACCAAACATATGAATAGTAATAGTTATTCCATTACAGCTTCTTTTATTCCTTGTAATAATTTACATTGTAATAACCATTATAGTATACGAAACGTGCCCTAAGTTTTTTTGAGGAAACCAAGACTTTCAAATAGACTACTTCAAGAGAGTTTAACCACCTACACAACTTGTATTTTGAATCAACAATAATCTCATGTTATTTTATTGATAATTGTGTCTAATTTATACACATAATGCAACGTAAAAGACGGATCCATTTCCTAAATTTATGGCACAATAAAAATAATCCTAAAGACTATGACACCACTAATGTTAACATAATAATCGAAGATAAATTCTAATACTGGTGACACCTATTATTTATCACCCTACTCTATAGCTGGCTCATATTATTTCTCACGCCACTCATTCCACGTCTTCAATTATCTTTAATTAGGACCGACATACATGTATGTATCACCAATGAAGTGCAATTCATGTCTTCTGGTGGCTCAATTTTTCTATGTTTGCTCGCCTATTTTTCCACAAAGAAAAGACACAAATCGTGTCTTATGGGGCTCAATTTTTCTACATAAACTCTCTTGTATTTCACAATGAAAATGCACAATTCGTGTCTTCTGGGGGCTCAATTTTTCTACATATCCTCTCTTATTTTCCACAAGGAAAAGGCACCTAATTTTTTCGTCTCTTAATGGACCCCAACTATTTCTCACTCCACTCTACAGCTGGCTCATATTATTTCTCAATTCTCACACCACCCATTCTACGTCTTCAATTGCTGACCCTTTAATTTGGACCCACACATATGTACTTATCACCAATGAAGTGCAATGCATGCTTTTGGTAGCTCAATTTTTCTACGCTTGCTCTCCTATTTTTCCACAAAGAAAAGTCACAAATCATGTCTTCTGGGGGCTCAATTTTTCTAATTAACCCCTCCTATTTTTCACAAAGAAAAGGAATCTAATTTTTTATTTCATTTTCAACATGACTCGTCTCAAGCCAATAGATAAAACAAAGGCTCTTATCTTAATATTGACTTCTAGAATTTTCCTCTAAAACTACATCCACTCATTACACGTCTTCAACTGCTCACTCATTAATTAGGACCCACGCACATGTACATATCACCAATGAAGTGCAATGCATGTCTTTTGGCAGCTCAATTTTTCTACATTTGCTCTCTTGTTTTTCCACAAAGAAAAGACACAAATCGTGTATTATGGGACTCAATTTTTCTCCAAAAACTCTCTTATATTTCACAAAGAAAAGGTACAATTCATGTCTTCTAGTGGCTCAATTTTTCTATGTTTGCTCACCTATTTTTCCACAAAGAAAAGACATAAATCGTGTCTTCTGGGGCTCAATTTTTCTACATAAACTCTCATGTATTTCACAATGAAAATGCACAATTTTTCTACATATCTTCTCTTATTTTCCACAAAGAAAAGGCATCTAATTTTTTCGTCTCTTAATGGACCCCAACTGTTTCTCACTCCACTCTACAGCTGGCTCATATTATTTCTCAATTCTCACACCACCCATTCTATGTCTTTAATTGCTACCCTTTAATTCGGACCCACACACATGTACTTATCACCAATGAAGTGCAATGCATGCTATTGGCAGCTCAATTTTTCTACGTTTGCTCTCCTATTTTTCCACAAAAAAAAGTCACAAATCGTGTCTTCTGGGGGCTCACTTTTTCTAATTAACCCCTCTTATTTTTCACAAAGAAAAGGAATCTAATTTTTTATTTCATTTTCAACATGACTCGTCTCAAGCCAATAGATAAAACAAAGGCTCTTATCTTAATATTGACTTCTAGAATTTTCCTCTAAAACTACATCCACTCATTCCACGTCTTCAACTGCTCACTCATTAATTAGGACCCACGCACATGTACATATATCACCAATGAAGTGCAATGCATGTCTTTTGGCGGCTAAATTTTCTACGTTTGCTCTCTTGTTTTTCCACAAAGAAAAGACACAAATCGTGTATTATATATGGGACTCAATTTTTCTACATAAACTCTCCTATATTTCAAAAAGAAAAGGTACAATTCGTGTCTTTTGGGGGCTCAATTTTTCTACGTAACCCCTCCTATTTTCCACAAAGAAATGACATCTAATTTTTTCTTTCTCTTCTCTTAATTTTTTATGTCCTTTTCAACATGACTCGTCTCAAGTCAAGATATAAAACAAAGGTTCTCATCTTAATATTGACTTCTAGAATTTTCTTTTTAGGCTCCTTTTGTTTCGCTATAAAATATTTTTCATTACAAAATATTTTTAGATGAAAATGATTTCAGGTAAAATGATTTTTTTTCCATGTTTGGTTGCATTCCGAAAAATATTTTACAGTGTTGTGCGAAAGATAGAGCAGAAGGGGTGGGGGGTAAGGTGTGCATTTTTGGAAAATGGTTTATGAAGAAATTGGGCGTAAACCATTTTCCAAATTTTAACAAAGAATTTTCCGGTCAATTGAAATTATTTTCCGTTTGACCACCATTTTACAGTGAAACAAACACCCGCGAATCTGAAAATATTTTCCGAAAAATATTTTACAGCGAAACAAACGGAAAAAAGATATCCACTTCAAAAACATAATTGTTGAAAAAATATTTCTTGGTGAAAGGCGTCACGTTATACAGAATTTGGAGGATGATTGTCTGGTTTTCTTGTCCGTTTCTAGTACTGGACAATTTTCCTCCAAACATAAGAAGGGAAAATAGTATGGATTATTTATGGGTGGGTGTTAATTGATAGAATTTTTTTGCCATCAAAGTATAAAAAAGTGAGCCCCTTGTATTGCGTATAGATCCACTAGCTAGATCTCTGTTAGTAGGACACCTAAAAAAATATACTTTTATTTTATATGTTATATACATTAGATTTTTTTACTTTCCTATTTTTTATATTGTTTTATTGAGTAATGTTAGAGATTTGCTGATTCATTCAACATTTATTTATTTTTATTTAATTTGATAGTTAGGGAATGAGGATTTGAACCCCGGTTTTCCTCATAAAAATTAACAAAAAATGTCAGTTAAACTGTAAAGACTTCTTGGCAATTCATTGAACAATTACATTCACTTAATAACACGGACCAAACGGCTGTTACAAACTAATAATCAGTGATGCAGCCACAAAATATTTTTAGGAGGCACAAAATTAAATATATCAATAAATTTTAAATCCAAAATATAATCTAGATTACTTATAAGTAAGGTATGTCCTTATGATTTGATATATGTTATCCTCTTTTATATATATATATATTGTGAGCTACCTCTTAAATCACAATCAATATTTTTCAAACATTTAGTTCAATATTTATTATTAAATAACTTAGAGATTACATAGTTAGACTATAAAATAATTTAAAATTTTTGAAAGATATAAATAATTAATTAATTTTAAATAATTAAAATAATAAATGCCACTTTACAACATATACAATATAAGAAAAATATAACTATATTATATAATAAACACTAAAGGTTTCATGGATGATAAATACAATAAAAAATTCTAACTCCTAACCACAAAAAATGCAATTATCCTTTCTTCTAAAAATAAAAATAAAAACAAAAACATAGTCCCTATCTCTAATTCTTCAAATGCAAAATAAATAAATAAAATGATTTCATTTTTTTAAAAGAAAGAAGGTTTCTATTAAAAATATTTACATTTTGTATTGATCATTTACTTTGAATAAAATTTAGTTTAATTAGTTACGTATAGCATAAGAGTAAAAAGAAGAAGAAAAAAAATGATTCATTAGTCATTTACATAAATCTAGTGTGTGTGTGTATAGATATATATTAAAGGAGCACATTATTTAAATCTAAAAATAATTTTTTTATTAAAAAAATCTCTTCTTTTGAAGGTGATTTGAGTTCACAAGACACTTTATCACATCGTGAGAACCGCAGCTTGCGGGGGGACTGAACTTCTTTTTTTAGTAAAAAATTATCCCATTTTAACGAATCTCAAGGTGAAGATTCAATTGTAGATATTTTCTCCCTAACCTAAGGAACTTACATGGAGTAGCCGCTTAATTTAATTAAGTGGAATATTAAAAAACCTTAAAATGAATTTCATTAATAAGTGAAGAAAATTACAAGATATTTGAAAAAAAATTAAATGACTTTGATCCTAAATACAACAATGAAAAGACAATACAAAGCTTTATTTCTTAGTTATAATCTAGTAAAAAGGAAAATAAAAATTACATAGATAAGACCTAATCTATGTCCCGTAGACTATGTTCAGAGGCTAAGTTAGGGAGTGTGAAGGTCATGTAATTAAGAGGCTAAGTTAGGGAGTGTGAAGGTCATGTAATTAAGGCACCTCGCTTGGTCGAAGAACTGGCTTCCTAGGATGGAGTAGTCAATATAAATGATTCACTCATCTGACACACAATTAATTGCAACAATGATAATTTAGAAAATTAAACACCAACACTTCACCATTTGCCATAAAACAAAATCATCTGGAAAATAAAGACAAAACGGTTAGTTGCATATTGGTACATTAAATGAAAACAAAGGAAAAATGAAAAATGGGGCGAAATCTAAGGTGCTTAAGAATACATGGACATTTGAGAAAGTAGAAATGCAAATCCTAATGAAGTTGCTTATTTAGCAAGCCAACCAATCTTGACTTCCTGGTCATGCTAAATGATTAAGCCATTTCTAGTCTTCGTTGATGGCTATTGGCTAAGCAAAGAAAAATGACGGAACCACGAAGACCTGTCCATCTCGATGTGATGTTGCTGTTGCACCAA
>BKZX01002928.1:0-11292 GCA_014362285.1 Fagus crenata
AACCACGAAGACCTGTCCATCTCGATGTGATGTTGCTGTTGCACCAAGTCTTTGGCCACCGAAAACTTCCAATTATGTCTGATTCGTAAATACTTCACTTGCTATAGCTTCCAACATTAAAGGGTACGTACATTTGGTACACAGTAATAATTATTACCTGTAATAGGAATTAGTATTACAAAGAATAGAATAAGCTATAATGGAATAAGTATTACTATTCATTAGTTTGGTGACAACTCATGAATAAAACCCTGAATCTATATTTCATAATTTGGTACAGTATAATAACGTGGTGGAATGATATTATATTTTAGTCAAATTCCTAAAATACCATTTTTGAAATGCATTATATATTTACACTTTTTGTGAGTCTTGTTTAGTATTCTATTATGTATAAACTGAAAAATACTAGTACAGTACAGATTTAATAATAAAAACAATACTGGTATATGCTTTAAACACAAAAACCAAAAGCAAATATATATATATATATATATAACTAGTTATTTTTTTCCATGAGCAGTATTGTACAGATTAATAACGATGGTTATATAGGAAAAAAAAAAAAATAACTAGTACTATACAGATTAAAAACACCAGGTAGTAAACACAAAAACCAATCAATAGATATAGACCATAGACTATAATCCATCCTATCATTGGCTAGTTACAGAGAACCGGGCCAATCCATATCTATATGTAAAGGCCCCTAATGACCGACCTTTCTTTTCAATCATATAATGCAATACCAGATTTTTTTCAAACAAAGCTTTCTTCTACTTTCTTTTATATTTCTAAAGATAAGATTTCAAAACAAACAAAAGGAAAAAATATCTCATTGGCAGGATTCAGAGTTAGGCCAATCTATCATTTTTAAGCTTTAAATGATAGATTGGCCTAGCTCTGAATTTTGCCAATGTTGAATGGAAAACACAGCATCATGATTCACGAAAGCCAATTTCCTTTTGAATTTCTTCCTGCCACATTGGACAGAGCAGATATGGTTTCGGAACGGATTGAGTTATTGAGCATATATGGTTTCCAAATTTTCATTTCTTTAACTTTTAGGGTACGTTTGGTACATAGTAATGATTATTACACTGTAATAGGAATTAATATTACAAGGAATAAAATAAGCTATAATGGAATAAGTATTACTATTCATCAATTTGGTAACAACACATGAATAAAATCCTGAATCTATATTTCATAGTTTGGTACAGTATAATAACGTGGTGGAATGACATTATATTTTAGTCAAATTCTTAAAATACCATTTTTGAAATGCATTATATATTAACACTTTTTGTGAGTCTTGTTTAGTATTCTATTATGTATAAACTGAAAAATACTAGTACAGTACAGATTTAATATTAAAAACAATACTGGTATATGCTTTAAACACAAAAACCAAAAGCAAAATAAATGAAAAAAAAATTATATAGCTAGTTATTTTTTCCATGAGCAATACTGTACTGATTAACAACGATGGTTATATAGGAAAAAAAAAATAATCAGTACTATACAGATTAAAAACACCAGCTAGTAAACACAAAAACCAATCAATAGATATAGACCATAGACCATAATCCATCCTCTCAATGGTTAGTTACAGAGAACTGGGCCAATTCATATCTATATGTAAAGGCTCCTAATGACCAACCTTTCTTTTCAATCATATAATGCAATACCAGATTTTTTTCAAACAAAGCTTTCTCCTACTTTCTTTTATATTTCTGAAGATAAGATTTCAAAACAAACAAAAGGATAAAATATCTCATTGGCAGGATTCAAAGTTAGGCCAATCTATCATTTTTAAATAAGATTTCAAAACAAACAAAAGGAAAAAATATCTCATTAGCAGGATTCAGAGTTAGGCCAATCTGTCATTTTTAAGTTTTAAATAATAGATTGGCCTAGCTCTGAATCCTGCCAATGTTGAATGGAAAACATAGCATCATGATTCACGAGGAGCCAATTTTGTTTTGAATGGAAAAATGACAGGACCATGAAGACCTGTCCATCTCGATGTTGCACTGGCATAACAACTCTTGCTTTCAACAATAATAAGTTGGTCCTTGTGCATTAGTAAATGAGGGATTCACTCAATAGCAAATTGCTCATGTAGGTCCCCGGTCCCCCCCTACCCCCTTCCTTTCTTTCTCCTTTCTTCTGCCAAGTTTGATTGATTATGGGAATGTATGATGCATCCTTGGAGAAGACGACCAAAGGTGTTCCGTAGAAATCAAACTAGATAAGGCTTCCTTAGGTGCCTTTATTCTATGCTTAGAACCATTTTGGGAATTGGCAATGCTAATTCTAATGTGGTGTTACGAGGCACTATCTGTTGGGGAGATAACACTTTGGGGGAGACTCCAGTTAAGACCTTAATATAACATATAGGAAAACCCAAAAACTTAAGTCTCTGAGTTTGGAACATATTTTAATTCCTCAATATATATATATATATATATATATTTTCATTTGAGACTTTTACTTACAAGTATAAACCAAACAATCTCTTGTAAGAATTAATCCTAATTGCCATAACCTGTGAGAAGCAAAATAAAAATAATAATAATAAAGAAGAACATGTAAAGAACAATCACGCGGTACAAAGATTTACGTAGTTCACCACTATGGTTACGTCTATAAAGTTGTAGCGATTTTCACTATATTAGATAGAACAATAAAAAGGGCAGTTTATAATCCTCCTCTTCATGGACTAAGTCTCACAAAAAAAACCTGTTTAAAATTGGAGTGCTTCCAATGTTGGGTTCAGTCCTAACTAGATCAGGCACAAAATTAGGCTCCACATAGCCTAACACTATATGCATACCAAGAGTCTTGTAGCTTAGCTGACACCTACTGGTGTTTCCAACGGAGGCATCTAAGATCAAAATCATCCCTCCTTCAATTATTGAATTATCAAAAAAGAAAAAAAAGAGTGGCACTACATCATTATAACTGGCATGAGAAAGAACGATTATGAAATCTATGCTTCACACTTTTTGAGATACAAATTATTAAGTTTTTGTATTCAAAGTTTGTTAACATCATATTTTCAATTGATAATATGGTTAATTTACTAGTCTTTCTTGTGACATAGTCAATCTTAGATAAGATTTTATCAATTTTAATTTTAAAGAAAAATTCATTCTGTTTAAACACCTGTAACAGGTGCTATCAATAAACTTTTGTAAGAGATAAATGCATTTGGAAATGAATTAATCTACTTTTTTATATAACTTCGTTCGTTAATCATAGTGTTTTCTTCTACTTGTAAAAGTTCTTTTATGACTTGTATTTTCAACAATAAATCTTAACCATCAAAACTTTCATCTATATTTTTTGTTATATCTTGTTTATTGCTAGTAACAAATTTCTCAAAAAAATTGTTTTGACTTTTGAGATTCAATTAGTTTTTCTTTTCTTCTTTGTTATTATTACTATTATTTTCATATATACATTCATATTTTTATAGTATACTTTTATAATTAAAAAATATGTACGAATAAAAGAAACACTATCTACAATATAAATTATAATATGAATAGAATAAAATAAATTGTAAAGGCTAGACTAATAAAAATTGAATTATCAAATGCACTATTGCATTTTTACTTATTAATAATAGAATTATTCAATAGCCCTTCACTTTCATTTTGGACTTAGATAAGTAGGTAAGATTTTTGTTTTGTTTTGTGTTATTTATTTATTTCGTGTGTAGAAGAAAAGATGGAGCTAGGTTTTCTTAGATGGGAGTCTAGTACCTTTGCAGCCTTTGCCATTGAAAAAATGAAAACAAAAAGTTTTTTACTATAGATTTTTATTTTTTACCATTATTTTCTGTTTCAATTTAATTTCTACATAAATTAGAGGAGATTAAGATTTTCTTTGTCAGTTGGCCATTTTCTATATATAGAATTTCTTCGAATAGTTGGTTCTTAAATTTTTATTTTTTATTGATATTTTTCTCTTTTGTATCGTTATAGTGTATATGTTTGGCTATGATTATTTTCTTCCAGACTGTTGCTTTACTTAAGTTTTTGTGCTTGGTTTTTATAT
The DNA here is from genome assembly GCA_014362285.1 of Fagus crenata. NCBI lineage: Eukaryota > Viridiplantae > Streptophyta > Magnoliopsida > Fagales > Fagaceae > Fagus > Fagus crenata. The sequence goes on from BKZX01002928.1 coordinate 4,069, forward strand.
GGAAGTTGGCAACATATCGGTGGAGAATTTTTCTACCTTAATATTGTCTTCGCTTTTTAATAGGGAACAAAATTTTAACGAATTAAATTAACAATAATAACCCATTTCGAGGTCTCTCAATGTGAAGTTATAAGTTATGAATTGTTTGTAGATATTACAAAGGTGACGGGGCCATTGACCATGACATCATTTGATTACAATTTAATTCCCCAAATGCTTGTGGGTCAGCACCACATTCTCTATAAATGTGCTTTTCCTTGAGCGTTAAGCAGCGAAATCAAGCCCAGACCAGTTTTGTTTCAAAAAACCAACACCCACTCATACCAACTGCGACTTTGCATGGGGCTTTCCCAGTTGAGTTCAGCTCCACCATCCTCACGGAACTCATCCTTTTGCATGTGTACCTTTATTCTTTTCTGGTGGTGTGGCTTGTTAGTCGCCTCCTTGGTTAGCGGGAATAATGAGACTGACCGGTTGGCGTTGCTTGAGTTCAAAGCCAAGATCACTCTTGACCCTTTCGGGGTTATGACATCTTGGAATGACAGCATCCACTTTTGCCAATGGCGAGGGATTACTTGTGGTCGTCGACATCAGAGGGTCACCGTGTTGGACCTGCAATCTCTGAAACTGGTAGGCTCTATATCACCACATGTTGGAAATTTAAGTTTTTTAAGGAATCTAACCCTTCAAAACAACAGCTTTCATAATGAAATTCCTCTAGAAATTGGCCATTTGCACAAATTGCAAGTCTTGCGATTGGACAACAATACAATCAGCGGCAAAATTCCAAGCAATTTATCCGCTTGTACCAACCTCGAAGTCCTTCTTTTCCGTTACAACTACTTGACTGGAGAAATTCCTAAAACGCTTGGCACTTTGTCAAAACTCCGAATCTTTTATATTCGCAAGAATAATCTGACAGGAAGTATCCCACCTTTTTTTGGAAACCTCTCGTTTCTAGAAAATTTTGGTGTTACTGAAAATAACTTGGGTGGGATTATCCCTGATTCTTTTGGCCAATTGACAAAACTTTCATCTTTTAATGTGGGTGGAAATAGGTTGTCCGGTACAATTCCTCCTTCAATCTTCAATCTATCTTCATTGGAAATATTTGATGTAGCAATCAACCAAATCCATGGGCGTCTTCCGTCGAACATAGGTATCACTCTAACAAATATCCAATTCTTTTCTGTTAATCACAACCAATTTACTGGATCTCTCCCTGTTTCAATATCTAATGCCTCCAATCTAGATTCACTTGAAATGGACGATAATAACCTAAGTGGAAAAGTTCCTTCTTTGGAGAAGTTAAATAGAATGAGAATTTTCATGATTGCCTCTAATAATCTTGGAAATGGAGGGGAAAATGACTTGAGTTTTCTCTGTTCTTTGACAAATTCCACCCATCTACTTGTATTGGTTATAAGTTACAATAACTTTGGGGGAGAGTTGCCCAAATGCGTTGCTAATTTCTCAACTACTCTTAGAGATTTGCTTGTAGATAATAATAAAATATTTGGAAACATTCCGAATGGGATAGGAAATCTGATCAACTTGGAGGACCTCGAGATGTGGCAAAACAAACTATCAAGTAATATTCCCTTTGAAATTGGAAAGCTTCAGAAGTTACAATATTTGGCATTAAATACAAACGATTTCTATGGGAACATTCCATCCTCTATTGGAAATTTAACAATCTTGATAGACTTGTATTTATACGAGAATAATCTTCAAGGCAACATCCCTTTAAGTCTAAGCAAGTGCCAAAATTTGATAACCTTGAATCTTGAGAATAACAATCTCAGTGGTTCAATATCCCCACTCATTGGTCTCTCAATCTCACCAACTTTTTTATATTTGGATGCCAACCAATTTACTGGTGTACTTCCCATGGAAATAGGAAAATTTATAAATCTACAAGAATTGGATATTTCTGAAAACATGTTGTTTGGTAGAATTCCAGCAAGCCTTGGTAGCTGCGTAAAGCTGGAATATCTAGCCATGGGAAGAAACCTCTTACAGGGGATCATTCCTCCATCTTTGGAATCATTAAGAGGTCTTCAATATCTAGATCTTTCTGACAATAATTTGTCTGGCCAAATTCCAAAATTTTTGGAGCAATTTGTCTTCTTGCAATTTTTGAATCTGTCTTACAACCATTTCGAGGGTGAGGTACCAACCGAAAGAATTTTCAAGAACACGAGTGGAACTCTGATTATGGGAAATGGTAAGCTTTGTGGGGGCATGCCTAAATTTCAGCTTCCTAAATGTAAATACGAAAAATCCAAGGAGAGGAAGTTGACTCTTACCTTGAAGTTAATAATCTCCATCTTTTTTGGGCTTCTTGGAGTAACTTTGGTTTTTTCAATTCTACTTCTTTTTTCTCTAAGAAAGAAAAGAAAAGAAAATACTTCAAGTGACTCGGGAAATTTGCTTTTGAATCTATCTTACCAAAGTCTCCTAAATGCAACCCAAGGGTTCTCTTCCACCAATTTAATTGGTGTGGGTAGCTTTGGGTCCGTGTATAAAGGAATTCTTGATGAAGGAAGACAGACAGTTGCTATCAAGGTGCTCAACCTTTCGCGTCATGGAGCTTCCAAAAGTTTCAAAGCAGAGTGTGAGGCTCTACGAAACATTAGACATCGGAATCTTGTAAAAGTCCTCACATCATGTTCTGGTATTGACTATCAAGGGCATGATTTTAAGGCTTTGGTAATGGAGTTCATGGGAAATGGCAGCCTAGATAAATGGTTGCATCCAACTCCAAGAATAAATGAGACTCTTGAGGAACAAAGGAGTTTGAGTCTTCTTCAAAGATTGAATATTGCCATTGATGTTGCTAATGCATTGGATTATCTTCATCATCATTGTCAAACACCAATCGTTCACTGCGACCTCAAGCCTAGCAATGTTCTTCTTGATGATGAAATGATTGGACACGTAGGTGACTTTGGCTTGGCAAGATTCCTCTATGATGCTACCCAAGATTCTTCTATTGACCAATCAAGCTCCATCGGAGTAAGAGGAACGGTTGGTTATACTCCTCCAGGTGAATATCATTTTCCTTTCTTAAATTTAATTATTTTCCTTTTTCCCATTGTCTTTTACTTTATTTTAAAGCATGAGAGGACAAGTTTAACAAGAATGTACTGTAGCTAGAAGATAGAATTTTATATAACAAAATTTTCCATTAATTATTGTTACATTTCATTGAAAAAGCTCTTTTAAGACTTGTAGGTTTATATATATTCTTCCTTCTTTTTTTGTTATAAAACAATGCTCACATTACATATATGTTATATGTGATTACTAATTGCAGAGTATGGTCTAGGAAACGAGGCGTCAATATATGGCGATGTCTATAGTTATGGCATATTATTGTTGGAGATGTTCACAGGAAAAAGGCCTACTGATAATATTTTCCAAGATAACTTAAACCTTCATGACTTTGTTAAAGCAGCTTTGATGAATCGAATGACTGACAATATAGATCCCATCCTTTTTTGGGAAAGAGAAGAGGGAGAGACAAGGATGAATGACATTACTTGCAATGAGGGTCAAAATGGAATTCTAAAAAGTCATGAATGCTTGATTTTGATACTTGAAATTGGAGTTGCTTGTTCGGTTGAATTTCCAAGAGAAAGGATGAATATGAGTGCTGTTATAATTGAGCTACTTTCAATTCAACAAAAACTTCTTGGAACAAATATACGCAGACAAAGGCTTCAAGTCACAGGTAAATTTTGTTTGTCTTGGTAGTTGTTATAATTTGGTAGCACCCCACACCACGTGATCTAATATTATAAGGCCATTCCAAATGTTTTAAGGGAAGAATGAGACATTCATATAGCGATTAGAAATCAATTGCCTTTATATTATTATTTTTTTTATTCAAGCAAAGCTTAAAGATATTAAGGAAGACTGCATCAATTCTGCAGACTGCACCAATTCTGCAGACTGCACCAATTCTGCCTAGTCATCTGCATCAACTGCATCAATTCTGCAGACTGCACCAATTCTGCAGACTGCATCAATTCTGCCTGGTCAACTGCATCAATTCTGCAGACTGCATCAATTCTGGCTAGTCAACTGATTACCATCCAAGTTTAGCATTTTATAGCTGTTGCAAATCTTTTCATTCATTGTAAATTATATTCCTGCTGTATTAATAGTTACCTAAAATAGATTCTGTACTTGTATATATTTGACACAATAGTCAATGAAAAATGTGTGGTGGTTTTTCCATTGAAACCGTGTATATCCTAAGATCTTATATGGTATCAGTAGAGCCTTTCTCTTACGAGCAACCAGATCCTCTTCTCTAAAATGTCAACTTCTGCAGATCAAACCTCTGACCCCCGCCCAAACACTCATCCCATCTCCTCCACTGAAAATGCCCTTATTGCTCTCAACATCACTACACAAATCAATGAGAAACTAACGCCATCCACCTTTCCTCAATGGAGAGCATAATTTGAAGCTCTCTTTATAGGATACAATCTCCTTGTCTATGTTCATGGAATTTCCCAGCGCCCCTCCTTTGCTAGCACCTCTTTCACTGAGTTGAATAAAACTCATTGGGTTCGTTAGGATAAATTAATCCTGAGCGCCTGATGTCGTTCAATAATAAGCGGTACTTTGTAGTACGGGTAAGGGGTTGTTGATCCTCAGGGAGTTTATGTTTTCAATAGACAATGTAATTCAATATGCAAAAAGAGTAAAATAAATTTGGTTTGTGGAAATTTTGTAAAGAATATATGTAAAAAGACACTAAGGTTTTAGGGTGTTTCTGTATATCAGTATGATTCCTTGTAATCCCAGTTAAAACTCTTGCTCTAATAACAGTTTACAAGTTGATTATTTTCCTTTCAAAAAGCTCTTGACATGGTTGAACTAATAAAACTCAGGAACACTATATTACCGGAGAAAATAAAGTGGCTAGAGTAATAATTAGAAAGACCTTTTAATTTATATAACACGAAACCTAATTAAAACCATGCAATATTCCCCCTTAATCATAAGAAAAACATGATTGAACTTATAGAAAGTACGGAATAAAACATACATTAATAGGAATCAAATAATTAACAATCAACTGTATTTAACATTAAAAATAGAAGGGACTACAAGTATTCATACCTTTATACAGAAAACATAGCCCCTAGCCCTAGCAAGAGGCTTAGCCAATCATGGCTAAGGAAAAAGAAAAATAGAGAAAATGATTTCTAGGGAGAAAACTAGAGAGAAAACTAAAAATAATAATAATCCCCCTCCTTGGCGGCTGCCCCCTTGTTTTTCAATTCACGCTTCCTTTCATTTAGGGCTCCATTGAAAAATAATCTAGTGTGATGCGGCAAGAGGAGCAATTCATGCAATCCCTCATAAAACAAGCTTCACACGTGACTTCATTTAAGCTCCTTAAAGTCTTTATCCTGTGTGATGCGAGTACAATGGATAATGTGAGCTTGTGGGCTTTAATGGCCATGTGGGCCTTCTGGGCTTGTGGGCTTTGTTTTTCTTTTTCTTTTCAAACATTAATTTGCACATCTTTTCTTTTCTTTTGCTCCTTCCAGCTTGTGATATTTAATTCCAATCTGATTTAGTTTGTGCCTACAATCAAATATAGCCCAAATTAACATATAAGAGATTAAATTAATACACTTAAATGCATAAATCATGTAATTCAATGAATTGAACAACAAACATCCATTTAAGTGTAATTAGACATGAAATGCAACACAACTCCAATAAAATCTCTAAAAAATGCATGTAAATAAGTCATATTTCATGACTTATCAGCGCCATTCTGGCTTCCACCTCAACCACTATTACCCCACTCATCGCCACTGCCAAAACCTCTCATGAGGCTTGGAAAAAACTTCATCACATGTATGCCAGTAAATCTAGAACCCGAGCCATGCAACTCAAGGAAGAACTTACCTTGTTTCAGCGAGGAAATCGCTCCATCCTTGATTATTTGCATGCGGTGAAAGCCCTTGCCGATGAGATTGCACTCATCGATCATCCAATATCTGATGATGACCTTACCCTTTATATTCTTAACAGATCGGGTTCTGATTTCATGGAAATTGCAGCACCGATTCGAGCACGGGAAACATCTCTGGCCTTTGAAGAGCTTCACGATATTCTTGTGGGGCATGAAAGTTACCTGCGGCGCTTGGAGGCTTCAACTCAGCAGCTTGTAGCCTCTGCAAATTACTCTCATCGTCACAAGCAGAACTCTAGTTCATATGGTGGGTCTCACTCGAAGGGCTCTTATAAGGCAAATGGGGCCTCTCGGCCTCAAAGCCAAAACAAAATTCTTCAAGGCCCATCCAAAGACAACCGCAAGTTTTCAAACAATCGGTCCACTCAAAGGCGTTACCCACCAAAGTGCCAATTTTGTGATCAAATAGGCCACACAGCCAAGTCTTGCCCACAGCTCCATTCATCAGGAGTCACGGCTAACTGTGCACATACATCCAGTCAACAAGATCAGAAATTGCTTCTTGACTCTGCTGCCTCTCATAATATTACTGGTGACTTGGCGAACTTAACTGTTCATTCTGAGTATGATGGCACTGATGAAGTCGTTATCGGTGATGGGTCAGGTTTGGCCGTCTCACACATTGGTGCTTTGACTTTAAACTCACCAACACGAACATTTATCCTTCGTGATACTCTTTGTGTTCCCAATATTTGCAAAAATTTAATTTCTGTTCATCATTTCACATCCCAAAACAATGTTTTTCTTAAGTTTCACCCCTCTCATTTTCTTGTGAAGGATCCGATTACGGGGGCGACCCTACTAAGAGGTGCATGTGAAAGCGGCGTTTATCATTTTCCGAACTCACTGGTGGGCTCCTCTTCCAAAATTGTTGCAAACGTGCATGAACGAACCTCGTTTGATGGGTGGCACAAGCGTCTTGGACATCCGTCCTTCAAAGTTGTTCAAAGTCTTGTCAATCATTTTTCTCTTCCTATTATGAACAATAAAATGACTTCTTTGTGTTCATCTTGTTCTATCAATAAAGCTCATCAACTCCCTTTTCGGCCCACGAGTTTTCAAAGTCATGCTCCTCTCGATCTTATTTATACTGATGTGTGGGGACCCGCTCATTGTGTTGGTCTAGATTTTTCTGATGAGAATTGTGTTCGTCTAGATGGTTCTTGTTATTATTTAATTTTCATTGACCATTACACAAAATATATATGGTTTTATCC
>BKZX01002929.1:0-10084 GCA_014362285.1 Fagus crenata
AACCACGAAGACCTGTCCATCTCGATGTGATGTTGCTGTTGCACCAACTCTTTGGCCACCGAAAACTTCCAATTATGTCTGATTCGTAAATACTTCACTTGCTATAGCTTCCAACATTAAAGGGTACGTACATTTGGTACACAGTAATAATTATTACCTATAATAGGAATTAGTATTACAAAGAATAGAATAAGTTATAATGGAATAAGTATTACTATTCATTAGTTTGGTGACAACTCATGAATAAAACCCTGAATCTATATTTCATAATTTGGTACAGTATAATAACATGGTGGAATGACATTATATTTTAGTCAAATTCCTAAAATACCATTTTTGAAATGCATTATATATTTACACTTTTTGTGAGTCTTGTTTAGTATTCTATTATGTATAAACTGAAAATACTAGTACAGTACAGATTTAATAATAAAAACAATACTGGTATATGCTTTAAACACAAAAACCAAAAGCAAATATATATATATATATAACTAGTTATTTTTTTCCATGAGCAGTATTGTACAGATTAATAACGATGGTTATATAGGAAAAAAAAAAAAATAACTAGTATTATACAGATTAAAAACACCAGCTAGTAAACACAAAAACCAATCAATAGATATAGACCATAGACTATAATCCATCCTATCATTGGCTAGTTACAGAGAATCGGGCCAATCCATATCTATATGTAAAGGCCCCTAATGACCGACCTTTCTTTTCAATCATATAATGCAATACCAGATTTTTTTCAAACAAAGCTTTCTTCTACTTTCTTTTATATTTCTAAAGATAAGATTTCAAAATAAACAAAAGGAAAAAATATCTCATTGGCAGGATTCAGAATTAGGCCAATCTATCATTTTTAAGCTTTAAATGATAGATTGGCCTAGCTCTGAATTTTGCCAATGTTGAATGGAAAACACAGCATCATGATTCACGAGAGCCAATTTCCTTTTGAATTTCTTCCTGCCACATTGGATAGAGCAGATATGGTTTTGGAACGGATTGAGTTATTGAGCATATATGGTTTCCAAATTTTCATTTCTTTAACTTTTAGGGTACGTTTGGTACACAGTAATGATTATTACACTGTAATAGGAATTAATATTACAAGGAATAAAATAAGCTATAATGGAATAAGTATTACTATTCATCAATTTGGTAACAACACATGAATAGAATCTTGAATCTATATTTCATAGTTTGGTACTGTATAATAACGTGGTGGAATGACATTATATTTTAATCAAATTCTTAAAATACCATTTTTGAAATGCATTATATATTAACACTTTTTGTGAGTCTTGTTTAGTATTCTATTATGTATAAACTGAAAAATACTAGTACAGTACAGATTTAATATTAAAAACAATACTGGTATATGCTTTAAACACAAAAACCAAAAAAAAAAAAATTATATAGCTAGTTATTTTTTCCATGAGCAATACTGTACTGATTAACAACGATGGTTATATAGGAAAAAAAAAAATAAAAAATTAGTACTATACAGATTAAAAACACCAGCTAGTAAACACAAAAACCAATCAATAGATATAGACCATAGACCATAATCCATCCTCTCATTGGTTAGTTACAGAGAACTGGGCCAATCCATATCTATATGTAAAGGCTCCTAATGACCAACCTTTCTTTTCAATCATATAATGCAATACCAGATTTTTTTCAAACAAAGCTTTCTCCTACTTTCTTTTATATTTCTGAAGATAAGATTTCAAAACAAACAAAAGGATAAAATATCTCATTGGCAGGATTCAGAGTTAGGTCAATCTATCATTTTTAAATAAGATTTCAAAACAAACAAAAGGAAAAAATATCTCATTAGCAGGATTCAGAGTTAGGCCAATCTGTCATTTTTAAGTTTTAAATAATAGATTGGCCTAGCTCTGAATCCTGCCAATGTTGAATGGAAAACACAGCATCATGATTCACGAGGAGCCAATTTTGTTTTGAATGGAAAAATGACAGGACCATGAAGACCTGTCCATCTCGATGTTGCACTGGCATAACAACTCTTGCTTTCAACAATAATAAGTTGGTCCCTGTGCATTAGTATATGAGGGATTCACTCGATAGCAAATTGCTCATGTAGGTCCCCGGTCCCCCCCTACCCCCTTCCTTTCTTTCTCCTTTCTTCTGCCAAGTTTGATTGATTATGGGAATGTATGATGCATCCTTGGAGAAGACGACCAAAGGTGTTCCGTAGAAATCAAACTAGATAAGGCTTCCTTAGGTGCCTTTATTCCATGCTTAGAACCATTTTGGGAATTGGCAATGCTAATTCTAATGTGGTGTTACGAGGCACTATCTGTTGGGGAGATAACACTTTGGGGGAGACTCTAGTTAAGACCTTAATATAACATATAGGAAAACCCAAAAACTTAAGTCTCTGAGTTTGGAACATATTTTAATTCCTCAATATATATATATATATATATTTTTTCATTTGAGACTTTTACTTACAAGTATAAACCAAACAATCTCTTGTAAGAATTAATCCTAATTGCCATAACTTGTGAGAAGCAAAATAAAAATAATAATAATAAAGAAGAACATGTAAAGAACAATCACACGGTACAAAGATTTACGTAGTTCACCACTATGGTTACGTCTATAAAGTTGTAGCGATTTTCACTATATTAGATAGAACAATAAAAAGGGCAGTTTATAATCCTCCTCTTCATGGACTAAGTCTCACAAAAAAAACCTGTTTAAAATTGGAGTGCTTCCAATGTTGGGTTCAGTCCTAACTAGATCAGGCACAAAATTAGGCTCCACATAGCCTAACACTAAATGCATACCAAGAGTCTTGTAGCTTAGCTGACACCTACTGGTGTTTCCAACGGAGGCATCTAAGATCAAAATCATCCCTCCTTCAATTATTGAATTATCAAAAAAGAAAAAAAAGAGTGGCACTACATCATTATAACTGGCATGAGAATGAACGATTATGAAATCTATGCTTCACACTTTTTGAGATACAAATTATTAAGTTTTTGTATTCAAAGTTTGTTAACATCATATTTTCAATTGATAATATGGTTAATTTACTAGTCTTTCTTGTGACATAGTCAATCTTAGATAAGATTTTATCAATTTTAATTTTAAAGAAAAATTCATTCTGTTTAAACACCTGTAACAGGTGCTATCAATAAACTTTTGTAAGAGATAAATGCATTTGGAAATGAATTAATCTACTTTTTTATATAACTTCGTTCGTTAATCATAGTGTTTTCTTCTACTTGTAAAAGTTCTTTTATGACTTGTAGTTTCAACAATAAATCTTAACCATCAAAACTTTCATCTATATTTTTTATTATATCTTGTTTATTGCTAGTAACAAATTTCTCAAAAAAATTGTTTTGACTTTTGAGATTCAATTAGTTTTTCTTTTCTTCTTTGTTATTATTACTATTATTTTCATATATACATTCATATTTTTATAGTATACTTTTATAATTAAAAAATATGTACGAATAAAAGAAACACTATCTACAATATAAATTATAATATGAATAGAATAAAATAAATTGTAAAGGCTAGACTAATAAAAATTGAATTATCAAATGCACTATTGCATTTTTACTTATTAATAATAGAATTATTCAATAGCCCTTCACTTTCATTTTGGACTTAGATAAGTAGGTAAGATTTTTGTTTTGTTTTGTGTTATTTATTTATTTCGTGTGTAGAAGAAAAGATGGAGCTAGGTTTTCTTAGATGGGAGTCTAGTACCTTTGCAGCCTTTGCCATTGAAAAAATGAAAACAAAAAGGTTTTTACTATAGATTTTTATTTTTTACCATTATTTTCTGTTTCAATTTAATTTCTACATAAATTAGAGGAGATTAAGATTTTCTTTGTCAGTTGGCCATTTTCTATATATAGAATTTCTTCGAATAGTTGGTTCTTAAATTTTTATTTTTTATTGATATTTTTCTCTTTTGTATCATTATAGTATATGTTTGGCTATGATTATTTTCTTCCAGACTGTTGCTTTACTTAAGTTTTTGTGCTTGGTTTTTGTATGGAAGTTGGCAACACATCGGTGGAGAATTTTTCTACCTTAATGTTGTCTTCGCTTTTTAATAGGGACCAAAATTTTAACGAATTAAATTAACAATAATAACCCATTTCGAGGTCTCTCAATGTGAAGTTATAAGTCATGAATTGTTTGTAGATATTATAAAGGTGACGGGGCCATTGACCATGACATCATTTGATTACAATTTAATTCCCCAAATGCTTGTGGGTCAGCACCACATTCTCTATAAATGTGCTTTTCCTTGAGCGTTAAGCAGCGAAATCAAGCCCAGACCAGTTTTGTTTCAAAAAACCAACACCCACTCATACCAACTGCGACTTTGCATGGGGCTTTCCCAGTTGAGTTCAGCTCCACCATCCTCACGGAACTCATCCTTTTGCATGTGTACCTTTATTCTTTTCTGGTGGTGTGGCTTGTTAGTCGCCTCCTTGGTTAGCGGGAATAATGAGACTGACCGGTTGGCGTTGCTTGAGTTCAAAGCCAAGATCACTCTTGACCCTTTCGGGGTTATGACATCTTGGAATGACAGCATCCACTTTTGCCAATGGCGAGGGATTACTTGTGGTCGTCGACATCAGAGGGTCACCGTGTTGGACCTGCAATCTCTGAAACTGGTAGGCTCTATATCACCACATGTTGGAAATTTAAGTTTTTTAAGGAATCTAACCCTTCAAAACAACAGCTTTCATAATGAAATTCCTCTAGAAATTGGCCATTTGCACAAATTGCAAGTCTTGCGATTGGACAACAATACAATCAGCGGCAAAATTCCAAGCAATTTATCCGCTTGTACCAACCTCGAAGTCCTTCTTTTCCGTTACAACTACTTGACTGGAGAAATTCCTAAAACGCTTGGCACTTTGTCAAAACTCCGAATCTTTTATATTCGCAAGAATAATCTGACAGGAAGTATCCCACCTTTTTTTGGAAACCTCTCGTTTCTAGAAAATTTTGGTGTTACTGAAAATAACTTGGGTGGGATTATCCCTGATTCTTTTGGCCAATTGACAAAACTTTCATCTTTTAATGTGGGTGGAAATAGGTTGTCCGGTACAATTCCTCCTTCAATCTTCAATCTATCTTCATTGGAAATATTTGATGTAGCAATCAACCAAATCCATGGGCGTCTTCCGTCGAACATAGGTATCACTCTAACAAATATCCAATTCTTTTCTGTTAATCACAACCAATTTACTGGATCTCTCCCTGTTTCAATATCTAATGCCTCCAATCTAGATTCACTTGAAATGGACGATAATAACCTAAGTGGAAAAGTTCCTTCTTTGGAGAAGTTAAATAGAATGAGAATTTTCATGATTGCCTCTAATAATCTTGGAAATGGAGGGGAAAATGACTTGAGTTTTCTCTGTTCTTTGACAAATTCCACCCATCTACTTGTATTGGTTATAAGTTACAATAACTTTGGGGGAGAGTTGCCCAAATGCGTTGCTAATTTCTCAACTACTCTTAGAGATTTGCTTGTAGATAATAATAAAATATTTGGAAACATTCCGAATGGGATAGGAAATCTGATCAACTTGGAGGACCTCGAGATGTGGCAAAACAAACTATCAAGTAATATTCCCTTTGAAATTGGAAAGCTTCAGAAGTTACAATATTTGGCATTAAATACAAACGATTTCTATGGGAACATTCCATCCTCTATTGGAAATTTAACAATCTTGATAGACTTGTATTTATACGAGAATAATCTTCAAGGCAACATCCCTTTAAGTCTAAGCAAGTGCCAAAATTTGATAACCTTGAATCTTGAGAATAACAATCTCAGTGGTTCAATATCCCCACTCATTGGTCTCTCAATCTCACCAACTTTTTTATATTTGGATGCCAACCAATTTACTGGTGTACTTCCCATGGAAATAGGAAAATTTATAAATCTACAAGAATTGGATATTTCTGAAAACATGTTGTTTGGTAGAATTCCAGCAAGCCTTGGTAGCTGCGTAAAGCTGGAATATCTAGCCATGGGAAGAAACCTCTTACAGGGGATCATTCCTCCATCTTTGGAATCATTAAGAGGTCTTCAATATCTAGATCTTTCTGACAATAATTTGTCTGGCCAAATTCCAAAATTTTTGGAGCAATTTGTCTTCTTGCAATTTTTGAATCTGTCTTACAACCATTTCGAGGGTGAGGTACCAACCGAAAGAATTTTCAAGAACACGAGTGGAACTCTGATTATGGGAAATGGTAAGCTTTGTGGGGGCATGCCTAAATTTCAGCTTCCTAAATGTAAATACGAAAAATCCAAGGAGAGGAAGTTGACTCTTACCTTGAAGTTAATAATCTCCATCTTTTTTGGGCTTCTTGGAGTAACTTTGGTTTTTTCAATTCTACTTCTTTTTTCTCTAAGAAAGAAAAGAAAAGAAAATACTTCAAGTGACTCGGGAAATTTGCTTTTGAATCTATCTTACCAAAGTCTCCTAAATGCAACCCAAGGGTTCTCTTCCACCAATTTAATTGGTGTGGGTAGCTTTGGGTCCGTGTATAAAGGAATTCTTGATGAAGGAAGACAGACAGTTGCTATCAAGGTGCTCAACCTTTCGCGTCATGGAGCTTCCAAAAGTTTCAAAGCAGAGTGTGAGGCTCTACGAAACATTAGACATCGGAATCTTGTAAAAGTCCTCACATCATGTTCTGGTATTGACTATCAAGGGCATGATTTTAAGGCTTTGGTAATGGAGTTCATGGGAAATGGCAGCCTAGATAAATGGTTGCATCCAACTCCAAGAATAAATGAGACTCTTGAGGAACAAAGGAGTTTGAGTCTTCTTCAAAGATTGAATATTGCCATTGATGTTGCTAATGCATTGGATTATCTTCATCATCATTGTCAAACACCAATCGTTCACTGCGACCTCAAGCCTAGCAATGTTCTTCTTGATGATGAAATGATTGGACACGTAGGTGACTTTGGCTTGGCAAGATTCCTCTATGATGCTACCCAAGATTCTTCTATTGACCAATCAAGCTCCATCGGAGTAAGAGGAACGGTTGGTTATACTCCTCCAGGTGAATATCATTTTCCTTTCTTAAATTTAATTATTTTCCTTTTTCCCATTGTCTTTTACTTTATTTTAAAGCATGAGAGGACAAGTTTAACAAGAATGTACTGTAGCTAGAAGATAGAATTTTATATAACAAAATTTTCCATTAATTATTGTTACATTTCATTGAAAAAGCTCTTTTAAGACTTGTAGGTTTATATATATTCTTCCTTCTTTTTTTGTTATAAAACAATGCTCACATTACATATATGTTATATGTGATTACTAATTGCAGAGTATGGTCTAGGAAACGAGGCGTCAATATATGGCGATGTCTATAGTTATGGCATATTATTGTTGGAGATGTTCACAGGAAAAAGGCCTACTGATAATATTTTCCAAGATAACTTAAACCTTCATGACTTTGTTAAAGCAGCTTTGATGAATCGAATGACTGACAATATAGATCCCATCCTTTTTTGGGAAAGAGAAGAGGGAGAGACAAGGATGAATGACATTACTCGCAATGAGGGTCAAAATGGAATTCTAAAAAGTCATGAATGCTTGATTTTGATACTTGAAATTGGAGTTGCTTGTTCGGTTGAATTTCCAAGAGAAAGGATGAATATGAGTGCTGTTATAATTGAGCTACTTTCAATTCAACAAAAACTTCTTGGAACAAATATACGCAGACAAAGGCTTCAAGTCACAGGTAAATTTTGTTTGTCTTGGTAGTTGTTATAATTTGGTAGCACCCCACACCACGTGATCTAATATTATAAGGCCATTCCAAATGTTTTAAGGGAAGAATGAGACATTCATATAGCGATTAGAAATCAATTGCCTTTATATTATTATTTTTTTTATTCAAGCAAAGCTTAAAGATATTAAGGAAGACTGCATCAATTCTGCAGACTGCACCAATTCTGCAGACTGCACCAATTCTGCCTAGTCATCTGCATCAACTGCATCAATTCTGCAGACTGCACCAATTCTGCAGACTGCATCAATTCTGCCTGGTCAACTGCATCAATTCTGCAGACTGCATCAATTCTGGCTAGTCAACTGATTACCATCCAAGTTTAGCATTTTATAGCTGTTGCAAATCTTTTCATTCATTGTAAATTATATTCCTGCTGTATTAATAGTTACCTAAAATAGATTCTGTACTTGTATATATTTGACACAATAGTCAATGAAAAATGTGTGGTGGTTTTTCCATTGAAACCGTGTATATCCTAAGATCTTATATGGTATCAGTAGAGCCTTTCTCTTACGAGCAACCAGATCCTCTTCTCTAAAATGTCAACTTCTGCAGATCAAACCTCTGACCCCCGCCCAAACACTCATCCCATCTCCTCCACTGAAAATGCCCTTATTGCTCTCAACATCACTACACAAATCAATGAGAAACTGACGCCATCCACCTTTCCTCAATGGAGAGCACAATTTGAAGCTCTCCTTATAGGATACAACCTCCTTGACTATGTTCATGGCATTTCCCAGTGCCCCTCCCCTGCTGGCACCTCTCTCACCGAGTTGAATAAAACTCATTGGGTTCGTCAGGATAAATTAATCCTGAGTGCCATTCTGGCTTCCACCTCAACCACTATTACCCCACTCATCGCCACTGCCAAAACCTCTCATGAGGCTTGGAAAAAACTTCATCACATGTATGCCAGTAAATCTAGAACCCGAGCCATGCAACTCAAGGAAGAACTTACCTTGTTTCAGCGAGGAAATCGCTCCATCCTTGATTATTTGCATGCGGTGAAAGCCCTTGCCGATGAGATTGCACTCATCGATCATCCAATATCTGATGATGACCTTACCCTTTATATTCTTAACAGATCGGGTTCTGATTTCATGGAAATTGCAGCACCGATTCGAGCACGGGAAACATCTCTGGCCTTTGAAGAGCTTCACGATATTCTTGTGGGGCATGAAAGTTACCTGCGGCGCTTGGAGGCTTCAACTCAGCAGCTTGTAGCCTCTGCAAATTACTCTCATCGTCACAAGCAGAACTCTAGTTCATATGGTGGGTCTCACTCGAAGGGCTCTTATAAGGCAAATGGGGCCTCTCGGCCTCAAAGCCAAAACAAAATTCTTCAAGGCCCATCCAAAGACAACCGCAAGTTTTCAAACAATCGGTCCACTCAAAGGCGTTACCCACCAAAGTGCCAATTTTGTGATCAAATAGGCCACACAGCCAAGTCTTGCCCACAGCTCCATTCATCAGGAGTCACGGCTAACTGTGCACATACATCCAGTCAACAAGATCAGAAATTGCTTCTTGACTCTGCTGCCTCTCATAATATTACTGGTGACTTGGCGAACTTAACTGTTCATTCTGAGTATGATGGCACTGATGAAGTCGTTATCGGTGATGGGTCAGGTTTGGCCGTCTCACACATTGGTGCTTTGACTTTAAACTCACCAACACGAACATTTATCCTTCGTGATACTCTTTGTGTTCCCAATATTTGCAAAAATTTAATTTCTGTTCATCATTTCACATCCCAAAACAATGTTTTTCTTAAGTTTCACCCCTCTCATTTTCTTGTGAAGGATCCGATTACGGGGGCGACCCTACTAAGAGGTGCATGTGAAAGCGGCGTTTATCATTTTCCGAACTCACTGGTGGGCTCCTCTTCCAAAATTGTTGCAAACGTGCATGAACGAACCTCGTTTGATGGGTGGCACAAGCGTCTTGGACATCCGTCCTTCAAAGTTGTTCAAAGTCTTGTCAATCATTTTTCTCTTCCTATTATGAACAATAAAATGACTTCTTTGTGTTCATCTTGTTCTATCAATAAAGCTCATCAACTCCCTTTTCGGCCCACGAGTTTTCAAAGTCATGCTCCTCTCGATCTTATTTATACTGATGTGTGGGGACCTGCTCATTGTATTGGTCTAGAATTTTCTGATGAGAATTGTGTTGGTCTAGATGGTTCTCGTTATTATTTAATTTTCATTGACCATTACACAAAATATATATGGTTTTATCC
>BKZX01002930.1:9585-25717 GCA_014362285.1 Fagus crenata
TGCACTTATGGTATTAGTTGAACCAACTGTGAAATTTAATTCATCAGATGTTTATATGATGCTAATTATCCTATTAGCACTACCTATATTTTAGACTTACTGCCCTATAACTAAAGGTGGAACCATTAAATTGACTGAACTCAATTTAATTTATCCAATGAGATGATCTTCATTTAATAATAATTGGTCCAAAATAATTGAGATTTGACTTTGAATGTATCACTAATATGTAATCATCATTCCAATAAATTTCTCTTGTTCTTAGTCATATGTTTAACTTCCAAGCTCCTTCTCTGAAATGTTATGTGAAACACGAAGGAACCATTTAAATTTCTTGGGATATCCAAATGAACTCATCCTAACTTGCTTGGAAATCAGTAAGTATTCTATAGTTAAAATTATTCTATAAACATGATTTAGTTCCTATATACATAGATGGAGATGTATATTATTCTCTCATACATGATTTAAATTCTATAGACATGCTAGTTACAATCTCTTGAGTAACTGGAGATGTTTTCATGATTGCAGCAATTAACTATCTGAGGAAGGCTGGTGAAACGCACAATTCAATTGGAATTCATATCTCTGTTGGTAAGCTTCTGAAGTACACATGAAACATACATATGCTACTTTAGCTAGTTCATTACCAAGTCCACTAATATTAGCTGGGTTTTTATGTTTATATCTCTGTTGGAATTCATATCTCTGTTGCTGTGTTTTTATGTCTACAATTGGAATTCATATCTCTGTTGCTGGGTTTTTATGTTTATATGTGGGTTTTCTTATGGATTTGATATTCTTCTTGGCTCATGAGTATATGTGTGACCTTGGGTGATTTTTAAGTTTTTGATGAAGAATACCCTCTGTTTCTGTTTTCTGCAGTGAGCAGAAAGTTGTATGAAATTCTGGGATTTTTGTAAAAAGTAATTTGGGAAACGGTTTGTTGAAGATTGATTTATTATATGCCTAGTATAAGTATTTAAAATCTCACTTGAAAATATGGTTATTTGAATACCTTTTGAGAATTTATAAGAAAATCCTACAAATCTGTCAAATGGACAGTGTCTGTGTTGTAGTGATTAAATATTCATAGTAATTTATATATGTGGAATCTGGATACAAAAGATAAATATAATGAAATTTAACACACAGGGCTTGAGTTTAGAATCAAGAATTATAGTATTTGGATTGATATTGAAAGAGTTATTAATTTTCTCATGAGACACTAAATCTGTCAGGACAGATTTGTGTTTACCATATGACGAGAATTTTAATAAATTCTAGAGATGTTATCTTGATCTGAATTTTCTTTGGTAGTTTGTACATATATATGAGGTCATCCCTGTTAAATTTCAAGTTACTTTGATAACTTTAAGTGTTCCAAATAAAATTTATAAAATGACTGATCTGCAGAAATCTGCTTAATGTTAAGCTGAAAATACTGGAACTTTGGGGAATTAATTATTGAATTCGATTTATTGATTTGAGTTGTAATTTAGTGTGAGTATTGTTTGGCATGTATACTACTTGAGTGAATTTTATCATGCCTTGGTTTTGTTATTTGAAACCCAAATAAAAAGTATGAACTATGTAACCTTTGTTTGTTCTAACGTTTTCTGGTTTAATTTTCTTACTCTGATTATATTGAGTTAAAATTATTCTATAGACATGATTTAGTTCCTAAATTGATGTTTATTTAAATCCTTTCAAACATATCTATGATCTTCAAGATTTTTTCATTTGAAACTTTAAATGTAATTTGATGCACCTATTTAGTAAGCATTGTCATCTATTTTGGTAACCTTTATATTGTGTTTTGTTTTTTACTTCAGGAGGAAGAAATGTTTCGTGTCATGACCCACATATCGAGGGGAGATCCATCCCAATGCAACAAGTTTCAAGTCTATATATTTCTCATGAGGACATTTAATTAGTTAGTTGATAAGACTATGTTTTAATGTGATTGAGAATAGTGTGAAATTTAAACTTTGTATACAATAGATTGGACTTGAGTATTGTTTTTCTTTTATTCTATGTGTCAATTTAATAGATGTAATGAATTTATGACTATTTGTTTATTGAATTGTTGTATGATAATGTATGAATGTGTTTTCAATATTAATGTAAAAAGCAGAATGAAAACTATAAAAAATCTAAAAAATGAAAAAAGTAAATAGCGACGACATTGTGTCGTCGCTGATATTTACATATTAGCAACGACATTGTGTCGTCGCTGTTATACTACAATCAGCAATGACATATTTGTCGTCGCAAATAGTGACGTATCAACAACGACGATTGTTACTATTAGCAACGAAAATGTCATTGCTGATGGTATTATAATAGCAACGACAAAATGTCGTTGCTGAATTTCTAATAGTGACGGAGCAATAGCAATGACAATTAGCAACGATTTTGTCATCGCTAATGATAATTAGCGACAACTTTTAGAGTATCAGCGACGATTTTGTGTCGTCGCTAAAGACCAAATTTCTTGTAGTGAATTCCAATTAATTTTCGCGAGTTTCAATCATTGAAGGTTTAATTCAAACTAATTTTGATAAGTTTTGACAATTCAAGGTGTAATTCAAATTAAATTTAGTTAATTTAGCCATTCAAGATGTAATTTGACTTATTTTTATAAATTTTGAGTAATTTTCTCTCTCTTGTTCCTCTTTCTTTTTTGTGCACATGAGCTTTTGGGTCATTTTCTCTTTTATATTGGGTTCATGTGAATTGGTCCAAGCGTCTTGGGTTTGTGTAGTTGCCATATCGATTCGGCCCAATCATTTTCAACACATGGCAGTTTTCAACAAGGATCATTTTGGATTGGGCCTAATCTTATTTAAACAAAAGTCAAATGCTTTTAGGCGTAAGCTCGCTTTATTTAAGGGTAAAACTTAAGTACAGTTCCTTAAGTCAAGTACATTAGGTTCCTAGTTGAATTCAAATACATTGAATTGAAATATTCTTGGAAAAGATAACATTGTTTGTATTTTATTAGTTAATGCAACCATATGTTTGAATTCAATTAGGGAACCTAATATACCTAATCTAAGGAATTGTATCTAAATTTTACCCTTTATTTAATATATTTTTTTATTGCTAACCAAAACATAGACGAGTGCTTGGTAATATGAATATCTTCTGAAAGCTACATTAGTCTATTAGGAAGAAAAGAAGAGAAAAGAAAACTACATTAGCCTCCACCAATCCTTTGCTGAATGCTTAGCCCTTAGTTCCATCCAAGCTGAGCTGCAAGAAAAAAATTTCCTCAAGCTATTGGTAGCTAGGGGTGTAATTGGTGAGGTGCGGTGCGGTTTTCTCCGAATTTTTGCACCTACACCTTATATTACAGTTTTCCTATTTCACGCACCTACACCTGCACCTACTAAGATCGGTTTGGGTGCGGTGCGGTGCGGTTTGATGTGGTGTGGTGTAGGTGCGGTCTTGCGGTTTGGGTTGAACTCATTTGGGCCGGATTGGGCTAGCCCAAATGTCAATTTTAATTTAAAAAATCCATTTTTACAATTCAAAAATTTGACTAACTATAGTCTACAACATACAAATATAAATGTTTTGAATCTCAACCTGAATATTTAAAAAGAAAAAAAAAAATTATAACATGTATATCTCAATTGCATAAATCATAATTTCCAATCTCAAGTCTTCCACAAAAAAATTGCCTACTACTTTAAAGTTTAAATAACAACCCAATAAAAAATGGTATACTTCCAAAAAAATAATAAAAACTAAGATAATATGTCGTATCCTTTATTCTTGTAGCAAGGCTCCATTCAATCTCCAACTCCAAGGCTCCCAACTTCATTCAAACATCAATATTAACCTTAGGTAATTCTAGGAAAAAAGAAAAAGAAAAAAAGAAATGTTAGTAAATAAATAAACAAGTAAAAAATAAACTCATAGAGAATTGCAGATATAGATATATTATAAATAAATTACCTGATTCAAGCTCTTCATCAATACTTTGCACTTCGTCCATGGCTTCCCGAAGCTTGACTGGTGAAGATGTGCTTCTTAACCAATTTTGACAACAAATAAGAGCCTCAACGGTTAAAGGAGATAATGAACTCCTAAATGAATCCAAAACACGACCCCCTGTGCTAAAGGCCGACTCAGATGCAACAGTAGACACCGGAACTGCCATGACATCTCATGCTACATGGGAAAGGATTTTATATTTGGAGGAATTCACCCTCCACCAACCCAAAATATCAAAACCCAAAGCACATGGTGGCTCACTTGCTTCTGAAAGATACTGGTCCACCTCAGTTTTGCATTCACCATTATCCTCTTGAGTCAAGTGGTGTTGGAACTCCTCAATAGCTAACTTCCATGGATCATGTGTATCACTAGCACTTGACATAGAGCCTGAAGCAACATCAGAAATCACACAACTAGTATTGCCACTAGCACTTGAGGATGCTGTTTCAAATTCAGTTGCATAATGGGCATACAACTTATCTATAGCTCCTTTCACCTTCTCAACCATACTCTCTGCTTTTGGTTTAGCATACCACTTATTGAACTAATAAATAATATATTATCTTGTATCTTGGATCAAGTACAACAGCTACAAACAACAACAAATTCATCTTCTCAATATTTCCCCAATATTTCTCATATTTCATCTTCATACCTTCAGCCATTCACTTTAAGAGAGAATCACCATCAAGATTGCACAATTTATACAATTCATTTTGAATACACAAGCTCATGAAAATAAGAATTAGAAGTGACAATTAATGATCCAGAGAAACGTAAAGTTGCTTCATAAAAAAGTCTAAGAAACTTACAAAGCAACCGAGCATTAGCCCTTAGTTCCATCCAAGCTAAGCTGCAAGAAAAAAAATTCCTCAAGTTGTTGGCAGCCACTTCAAAGCATCCTCTTGAAGCCCTTATAAACCTTGACCAGATTCTTTTATCTTGCAGGAGTCCATTTTCAGTTCCCTTCATGAAGGACACTAGAAACTCTTGTTGGGTATGACTAAATTTTTTTATAAGCCCATTAACCATAAGGCCCACCTAGCTATATGAACCAAAACAAAGCCTAAGCCCACATTAAATAAGTCAATTGGCACGTGGGAGGATTGGTGGAAGCAAACCCCACAATTTCCTCCTCTTTCCTTGATAAGATATTGGTTCGTGGTGATTTGCGGCATCAAAGAGATGAAAAATCCCTCCAATACGACCAATAAAATCTTACCACATAATACTAATTTACATGTCAACTAAGTGAAATTGGGGGAACACTTAGGTCCCTTCACGGGACCAGTGTTGATTTTGATAAAATTTGTGTGTTTTGTGGCAAATGCTGTGTCCGTATTGATAAATGTGTATTTATTGTTGTAAAAATAAAATTTGAATTCTGGTAGAATTTGTGATATTTGTGATAAAGTTAATTTTAATACAAACTACACACATTTTACAACACCTGACAGACATTTATCAAAACACACACAATATTTTATTAGAACACCCAAAAATATTACAATTTTTGACACTTTTGACTGGATGGTCCCGCAGCGAGACCTAAGAATTTCCCGTGAAATCGTAATAACACAACTTTTGTATGATTTCTAACATATCAATTAGTAACATTTGTGTAATAAAATCTGTAATATTTCTAACATCACTCTTTGAAACAATTTCAATATGGGGATTATTCAAATTGTTAAAGACTGAAAGTCTGTATATTATATTATATATCAAATGTAATACAAGAGAGAGCCTTTATATAGGCAGAGGTAAGAGTAATGCACAAGTAAAAGGAGTGCTATACAAGACAATGTATTGGGCCTAAGACCCATTGGGCTTATATTCTAACATCCCCCCTCAAACTCATGTTGGGTGAACAGACACCAACTTGAGTTTGGAAATAAGATCACGGAAACGGCCTGGAGGCATAGGTTTGGTGAATATGTCAGCTAACTGGTCTTGAGAAGACACTGAACGGAGCTGCAAAGTACCCTGTAGTAAGTGATGACGAACAAAGTGACAGTCGATCTCAATATGCTTGGTACGCTCATAGAAGACGTCATTGTGGGCAATTTGGATGGCACTTTGATTGTCACAATGGATCGGAACTGCAGTAGAACAATCAATGCCTAAGTCCTGGAGAAGCCAACGTAACTAAAGGAGCTCAGCAGTGGTGTCAGCAAGTGCTCGATATTCTGCCTCAGTACTAGAACGAGCAACAACAGATTGTTTCTTACTGCGCCAAGAGATGAGGGAGTCACCAAGAAGAAAACAATACCCTGTAGTGGAACGACAGTCAGTAGGGTCCCCTGCCCAGTCGGCATCAGAATAAGCTTGAAGAGTGAGTGACGACTGAGATGAGAAGTGAAGTCCATGAAATAAGGTGCCTTTCAAATACCGAAGAATCCGAAGTACAGCTGCATAATGGAGAGACCGCGGTGCAGCCATGAACTGGCTAACAATGTGAACGGCATAAGAGATGTCCGGTCGAGTGACAGTGAGGTAAACAAGACTCCCAACTAACTGTCTGTAGAGGGTAGCATCAGGAAGTGGTTCTCCATCATGAGTATTCAGGCGATTGTTGTATTCAATAGGTGTGTCAACGATCTTGCTGTCCGTGATTCCAGCTCGAGAGATAAGATCAGATGTGTACTTGGCTTGAGTAAGATAGTAACCATCAGAGGAGGAAGAGACTTCAAGGCCAAGAAAATAACTGAGAGGACCTAGATCCTTGATCTCAAAGTGCTGACCAAGAAAGCGCTTAAGATCCTAGATGCCCTGCACATCATCACCAGTAATAATCATGTCATCTACATACAACAAGAGAAGGGTAATACCATGATCTGAGTGTCGGAAGAACAGAGCTGAATCATATGAACTAGCTGAAAAACCATGCTGAGAAATGGTGGAGCTGAACTTGGCAAACCAAGCTCGTGGAGCTTGCTTAAGACCATATAGTGCCCGACGTAAACGACACACTTTGGGAGAAAAACCTGGAGGTTGGGAGAAACCAGGAGGGAGCTGCATGTAGACTTCCTCAGTTAGTTCTCCATTAAGAAAGGCATTCTTCACATACATCTGAAAAAGTGGCCAATGTTGGGAAGCAGAAACTGCGATAAGTGTACGAACAGAGGAGAGGCGAGCCACCAGGGCAAATGTCTCCTCATAGTCAATGCCATACTCTTGAGTGAATCCTTTGGCAACGAGACGAGCCTTGTAGCGATCAACAGTGCCATCTGATCGAGTCTTAATCTTGTACACCCACTTGCAACCAATAGCAGATTTACCAGCTGGCAAGTCAACCAGATCCCAAGTACCTGTCTTTAACAATGCATCCAATTCTTCTTTCATAGCTTGCTGCCATAAAGGGTCAAAGGAGGCCTCACGAAAGGTGTGAGGTTCATCTAAGGTGGCAAAGGCAGAAAAGCAGTGAAAGTCACGAAGATGAAAGGGAAGAGTACTTACCTAATGAGAGCGACGAGGCTCAGGAGCAGTAGTGTTGACAGGATTCGCAGCAGGGGCAGTGAGAGGAGACTCGTCGAAGGTAGGATCGGCTGTAGGAGACTCATCAAAAGAGGGATCAGCAGGGGGAGACTTATCGGAGATGGGATTAACTGACTCAGCAGAAGGGGAAGGAATCTCAGGGAAGAGATTTGGTAGAGGATCAACCTGAGAATCAGAATTACCTGCAGAAAATAAAGGTAAGGAATAGAACATCTTGTGTTCCCAGAATACCACATGCCGAGAGACTCGAAGACGCTTGGCAACTGGATCATAACATGGGTACCCCTTTTCTTCAAGGCCATAGCCAAGAAAACAACATAGCTGGGAGCGGGGTTGAAGTTTAGTACGCTCATGTGTTTGAAGAAGAACAAAACAGATACAACCAAAAACCTTGAGTAGACTGTAGTTTGGAGCTGTGCCAAACAACCGTTCATATGGTGTTGTGTTTTGAATGACAAGTGAAGGACATCGGTTGATGGTGTACACTGCAGTGAGAGCAGCTTCACCCCAGAATGAGACAGGAGTGGAGGCTGCATTGGTGAGAGCCCTAACAGTATCTAGGATATGACGGAGTTTACGTTCAGCTCGTCCATTTTGTTGTGAGGTGCCAGCACAAGAGGTATGAAAAATAGTTCCATAGTGTTTAAGAATAGTAGAAAAATCTGTTTGTCTATATTCTCGTGCATTGTCAGAGCGAAATACCTTAATAGCTTTAGAATACTGAGTCTAAACCATTTTAGCAAAATCATGATATATTGTGAAAACTTCAGAACGATGTTTCATTAAATAAATCCAAGTGTAATGAGAAAAATCATCGACAAAAATAACAAAATATCTTGACCCCCCCACTGTGGGAACAGGAGAGGGCCCCCATACATCTGAATGTATAAGATCAAAAGTTGCAGAAGCAATAGACTCACTATTATTAAAAGGTAAGGCAGGTTGTTTGCCGAGCTGACATGGCATGCAATCAAATGGACTGGAAGAAACCGAACCTAATAGACCCCTAGATACTAAGGTTTGAATACGAGGAAGAGAAACATGACCTAGACGAGAGTGCCACAACTCGATGGAGGCAGAAGCAGCAATAACAGGGGCGGAGACTGATGAAGACGGAAAGTGAAGGGAAGTGAGCTCAAACAACTGTCCAACCTTACGCGCGGACCCAACGATCTGTCCCGTCCGAGAATCCTGCACAAGACAACCACGAGAAGAAAAGAACAGGTTTAAACCAAGTTCGGTTAGTTGGCCAACAGATAAAAGATTAAGATGCAGTTTAGGAACACAAAAGACATTAGAGATAGATAAGTTAGGGGTTGAGATGGAGCCAACATGACTAACAGTCATGGCGGAGCCATCAGCAGTGGTAATAGTAGGTAAGATAGGAGGAGTGTGGGCACTTGTGAGGTGAGGATTGTCCGTCATGTGATTGCAGCAGGCAGAATCTAAGAACCATTCAGAAGAGATATCTGGTGTCACAGAAAGAGCAGAATTGGATGCACTGGAAGACAAAGCTTGAACCTGACTGAAGAGGGCTTGCAGATCTGCTATGCTGTAAGTAGGTGTAGTCAATGAGACAGGATCAAAAGATGCAGCATCGGATGATGGAATAAACTTAGAGGCAGTCAAGGCTGCAGAGCGCTGAAGAATGCCGGCACGCATGTTACATCGATCAATAGTGTGACCGCGATGCTTGCAAAAGGCACAAATAAGATGATAATTCTTCTGATTGGATCGCCTGTGAATAGGCTTAGAAATTTCACTTTGAGTCATAATGAAACCTCAATTGCAAAAACAGACCACAAAAATGAAATCAGCGCGAAAAACTGGGTAGGAAGCACCTGGATTGCAAAAAGTCAACTCCGGAAAAAGTCAACGGTCAAAGTCAACGCTGGTCAACGGTCAAAGTCAACGGTCAACGCTGGTCAACGGTCAACTAGGGCTGACGTGGCACTTGCTGAAGTGGCACTAGGGCTGACGTGGCACTAGGGCTGACGTGTCACCTAAGGCTGACATGGCAGTGAAGAGGTCTGGCGCGTGGGGGCGCGTGCAGGAGAGTGGCGGCGCACCGGATCTTCAGGCGGCGCGTGAGGGCGCGTCCGGTGTCGAAAGCCGCCGTTTTTTGTGCCGTTGAGTCAAGAATCTCGAGATCTTTCCAACAGTACTGGCGTTGTCTTGATCGAAGTCCGGGAACGGCAGATCCGAGGGTGGCAGTGGGTCCTTTTAGTGATGAATCAGCTTCTTGGCAGCGCGACGACCGGATTTCGGACAGGAGAGGTGCCGGAGATAGCTGAGGCAGCGGAATAACGCCTAGAAGGACTTAGAACTGAACAAAATTAGAGCCTTAGCTCTGATACCATGTTAAAGACTAAAAGTCTGTGTATTATATTATATATCAAATGTAATACAAGAGAGAGCCTTTATATAGGCAGAGGTAAGAGTAATGCACAAGTAAAAGGAGTGCTATACAAGACAATGTATTGGGCCTAAAACCCATTGGACTTATATTCTAACACAAATTAAAAACACAATTTGATTCAAGTCGGCTGAAATCATGAGTCTAGCTTTTCCTTATTATATGTCCATCGGTTTTCCATATAAGATTAGCCAAAAAGATGTAAAATGCACAATTCTCATGATTAACTGGATTCATTGCGAGCTAGAATCCACAAAGAACACAACTTTTATTGTGTGTTATAATTTTTGCTTTTACAGTCCTACCCTGCAACAGTTAGTATAAGATCCATACTATACTCTATCAAAAGTCCACTCATTCTAACATATGCCTTATTATACTATCTTTAAAGCTCCAAAGTTGAAACCCCTCATAAAATAGATGTATTTTTCATGAATCTACGCAATAATTGGCCATATTTTATCCAAGTGGCTTGTCTTATCAATCAGAGCCCAAAAAATCAAAGGGTAGCGTAAGTGCATAACAATTGGACGCCAATTGATGAACCCTCTATACTAAGGTTCCCAATCAACTTGGTCCGATCAAGTGGCCTGGTCAGGTTTTCAAAATAGTGGAATTACCGAATCTGGCTCATTTTGCACAAAGGATTTGCTTATTTACTAAAGTCATTACTGGACAACCAATGAGTGAAATTCCTTGGTCATTTCATTTTTTACTGGTATATAGTTAAGGTGAAATTGTTGAAAAATATAACACCACATTTACTGAAAAATACTCACCTTAAATTCAATAATAATTAAATATAAATACTTACTAATCGAAAACGATTATTGAATGTTTTGATTTTGCATAGTGATTGATAGAATACTTACCAAATTAGAAGTTTTAACTTTTAACTAGCAGGTAGAACCTCCAACAAGATTCATCTACTCATTATGTTAATTTATCTCCTAGAGGACATATAACGGTAGTGGCCAACGGATGATCCATTACCATCCGGTTTGTTATTTTACAAGACCGTGATCATCAACCATCCACTCAACTCTCCCATGATAGACTTTCCCAACCCATTAACAAGACTCATGTAGTCATGTGTGATGTGTGGTACTTCACCAACCATCCACATTGCTATTTTTATAAAAATTAATTGAACCTCCACTAATTACCAAAAAAAAAAACAATCTACTTTGTTAATTTTTGAAAATTTTAATGAAACCTTGCCTATCTCGTTAGTCCACATAGTTCAATCATCCCGATGAATACAAACTCCACAACATTCAGATGTTGGTATTGGAAGTTATCAAGACTAGTGAAGAATTATTCTAATTTAGTAAATATAGTCCATGAATAAATTGAGTCATTTTGATTTTTGAGGTCTCTTAATGTGTAATTTATTAGAAAAATCTATTTATGCCCATTTTCCTACCCATCCCCACATCACACTTTGCTATTATATAAAATTGAACTTCCATTAATCATATTTAATTAATTAATTAATTTTTTATTTTTTTAAAAAGACCTCCGCTGACGGTCTAATGAGTCATGGTCCAACTCCAAGGGAATGGCCCTTGCTTTGAAAATTTCTTTAGTCTATTTATGCCCATTTACCTACCCATTATTCTTTGGGGTTTGAAAATTTCCTCCTTATTCTTTATTGGCTTTTTGCTAACGAATTTTTTAAGGACACAAGTTAAGGAAGTAATAATTAAACCCTTAATTACTCACTTATATAGGAAATAGGAAAAGATATTAATACACTTTTACAAATTGCATTAAAAAAAAAATTATTATTATTATTAAGCAAAAATTCCATCATAAAATTTTCCTCCTTTTTAACCTTTTTTTTTTTTTTTTTTTTTTTAACCGTGGATGTCTGGGCCAGCTTGTGCACACCTCGACTAATCCCACAGAATCCGTGCACTACACCCTCGAAAGTTTCCTTGCATGGATTAGGATAAATCACTGGCTTTTCACTAGAGGGTGTGGCCCCAAGGAATTGTTTTCACCCAAGAGGTGTTGAACCTTGGACCTTGAAAGGAACATACCTCCAAGACCAAAGCCTTCACCACTTTGGGCTAACCCCTTTGGGTTGATAACAAAAGAATGGGGTGGAACACGAGTACTTCCTAGGAGGTCACCCATCTTAGTACTACTCTCGCCCAAATACAATTAACATTGGAGTTCTGATGGGATCCGGTGCATTAGTGTTGGTATGATCGCACCCATTTACAAGACCGTGTGTAGCACTTCATCAATCATCCTTGTTATTAAAACTGAACCTTGACTAAGAGCGGTACAACTTATAAGTCAATCCCATGATGGACTTTCCCAACCCATTTAGCACTTCAACAATCATCCACTTGGTTATTTTATTAAGGCTAAATTATGTTTTTTTATAAAAATTTCACAAAGTTTGGTCCCTAAATTTTTTTCGTATCAATTTGGTCAAAACTTTCTCAAAATGTGTCAATTTAGTCTTTCTTTCATATGAGAGACTATTACCCTTTTGTACTGAAAATGACAAATGTGTTAACATTTGCAATTTTAAATATTGATGTACAAATGTATGGTTAGATGACATGTGACTTGAAATTATATTAAAAACAAAATACACATACCAAGTCTAAATTTTTTTTTTTGGAAATGAATGAAATAATCAAACATTTAAAGTTCTAGCTAAATGGTTCCCCATAAAAAATTTTCACTACAAATGTTAACACGTCATTATTTTCTTGTACAAAAAGACCACAATGTTAAGATTGACACATTTTATGAAGAATAAGGATCAAAGTGACACGAAATTTTTTCAATGACTATATTGAAACTTTATGAATTTTCCAGGAACCAAAAGTATAGTTTAGCTTTTTACTAAACCTGAAACTCTCCACTAATATATATATATATATATATATATTTTAAAATTAAACCATTGACTATGTGGGACTCACAAATTATGAAAGAAATGATACATATGCTAAATACATGAGATAATTATTAGATGTATACAAACTCCGCAACCTTAGATGTTAGTATTGGAAATTACAGATTCGTTTGGTTGAGAGGATAGAAAAGTGAGAGGATAAAAAATATTAGGAGTTATGGAGTTCAATTGGGATTGACTGGTTTTCTT
Source organism: Fagus crenata (assembly GCA_014362285.1). Taxonomy (NCBI): domain Eukaryota; kingdom Viridiplantae; phylum Streptophyta; class Magnoliopsida; order Fagales; family Fagaceae; genus Fagus; species Fagus crenata. The sequence goes on from BKZX01002930.1 coordinate 22,638, forward strand.
TATGAAAAAGAATCATGTTTCAAATTTAGACTGTAAGAGATGAATGAATGTTTAGTTAACACATTAAGTTATTGATAACAAATATCTCTTGAATTCTTTTTATTTTAGGGAAATGAGCATACTATATATCATTATTTAGAATCCAAAGCTTATTATTCTAATATATTGTCCTATAACCACAGGTGCACAGGGATGATGACTTATTATGAAGATGTCATCATGATAGGGTAAGTTTATGATATATAACATTAAATAAAATAATCAATCTTGTAGCTTCCCCTATAGCAGTCATGTATTTTTTTTCTTTCTCCTGTATCAAGTATGAAATTTTCCTCTTTAATGTATTATTGAATAAGATTTTTGTACTATTAAAGATACCTTCTTTATTGTACTATTGAATATATATTGAAATGTAATATTGAATAAATTTTCTACATGCTTTAGAATTTACATGCTAATTTTTTTTTTTTTTTTTTTTAGAGCTGATATATGAAGGCCCCATTTTAACATGGAAACAAGAACTACCCTATAGAGTTATGTTTTGGCTGAATGATAAAATTTATGAGCTCAAAATGCAAGGAGGGGGCTTGGAACCATCTCTATTGAAAGCCCAACAAACAAATTAGGAAAGAGCAGAGATGGGCTACACAGTGACTCATTGTACTTGCCTGCTTTGTTCTGCATATGGACTTCCAACTCTTCCAGCAACAACCATGATTATTTTCTTTCTTAAAACCCCAACAGGGTTCCTAATCTAATTGCAAGTTCCAGCCCTTGATCTTACATCATATTTGATCATTCGTACAATCTGCTCCTCTGTTCATAGCTGGCCAGCTGGCCTTTCATGAATTCTCACATTTTATTGCAATGCAAATATGATGAACTGTGGCTGCCCATGCTATTTTCAAGATAACAGTTTTAAAACTTCTCGTAAGGAATTTGTGATGCCCCAAATTTGATAAGTGAGTCCCACATCGGGCATATACTGGGTCGAACTAGGCTTTATTAACATTTGAAAGGAGCCCCAATTGTAACTTGACTAGTCCTTTTGGGGTATAAGCGCAGATGTGGCTAGCGTTTTCCTTGGGTTGTTACAAATGGTATCAGAGCTAAACCAGTAATCCCGTGTGGGCTCGGACATATGGGCCCTAACGAGGACGTTAGGGATTTAAGTGGGGGAGATTGTGATGCCCCAAATCTGATAAGTGAGTCCCACATTGGGCATATACTAGGTCGAACTGGGCTTTATTAGCAATTGCAAGGAGCCCCAATTGTAACTTGACTAGTCCTTTTGGGATATAAGCGCAGATGTGGCTAGCGCTTTCCTTGGGTTGTTACAGAATTGATTACTCCATTGGATAATTTCATTCCATCTTCTTACATCCAACTTTAAGTAACAATTTTTATTTCTTAAAAAGGTGGTCATGACTATCCAAATGATGTCTGCAAAAAATGCATTAGCAATCATCCTTGTAGCCCCGTTGGAGCAACCTATGCATTATATTTAATATGTTTTTTTATTGCTAACCAAAACATAAATGAGTGCATAGTAATATCCTCTGAAAACTACATTAACCTATTAGCGAAAAAAGAAAAAGAAAACTACATTAGCCTCCACCAATCCTTTGCTGAATGCTTAGCCCTTAGTTCCATCCAAGCTGAGCTGCAAGAAAAAAATTTCCTCAAGCTGTTGGCAGCCACTTCAAAGCATCCTCTTGAACTAAGTTCACATGAAACAAGCCCTTATAAACCAAAACAATAAAAAAAAAAATTATAAGTCCATTAACCTTAAGGCCCACCTAGCTGTGTGAACCAAAACAAAGCCCAAGCCCACACTAAATTAGTCAATAGGCACGTGGGAGGGTTGGTGGCAGCAAACCCCACGGTTTCCGGTTTCCTCCTCTTTCCTTGATAACATATTGGTCCTGGTGATTTGCGGTAGCGGCATCAAAGAGATGCAAAATCCCTCTAATACGACCAATAAAATCTTGCCACATAATACTAATTTACATGTCAGCTAAGTGAAATCGTAATAACCCAACTTTTGTATGATTTCTGACATATCAATTATTAACATTTGTATAATAAAATCTATAATATTTCTAACATCATTCTTTGAAACAATTTCAATATGAGAATTTTTCAATTTAAAAGCACACCATGATCCAGCTGAAATCATGACTCATGAGTCTAGCTTTTCCTTTTATTATGTCCATCGGTTTTCCATATAAGAATAGCCCCAAGGATGTAAAATGCACAATTCTCATGATTAACTCGATTCATTTCGAGCTAGAACCCATAAAGAACACAACTTTTATTGTGTTTTAGTTTTTGCTTTTACACGCCTACCCTGCAATAGTTAGTATCAGATTCATACTATACTTTTGATAAAAGTCTACTCATCCTATCATATGCCTTATTATATCTATATTTAAAGCTTCAAAGTTGTAACCCCTCATAAAATGTGTTTTAGTTTTTGCTTTTACACACCTACCCTGCAATAGTTAGTATGAGATTCATACTATGCTTTATCAAAAGTCCACTCATCCTATCATATGCCTTATTATATCTATCTTTAAAGCTTCAAAGTTGTAACCCCTCATAAAATGGATGTATTTTTCATGAATCTACGCAGTTATTGGTCACATACTCACATTTTATCCAAGTGACTTGTCTTATCAATCAGAGCCCAAAAAATCAAAGGGCAGATAGCATAAGTGCATAACAATTGGATGCCAATTGATGGACCCTCCGTACTAAGGTTCTCGATCAACCTGGTTCGATTGGGTGGGCCGGTCTAGTTTTTAAAATATTGGAATTAGCGAATCACGCTCATTTTGCACAGGAAATTTGCTTATTTATTGAAGTCATTACTAGACAACAAATGAGTGAAATTCCTTAGTCATTTCATTTTTTACTAGTATATAATTAGGGGAAATTTTTGAAAAATATAATACCATATCTACTGAAAAATCCTCACCTTAATTTCAGTACTAATTAAATATAAGTACACTTCAACTACTTATTAATATTGTTTATTGAATGTTTTGATTTTGCATAGTGATTGATACAAATACTTA
>BKZX01002930.1:26117-48443 GCA_014362285.1 Fagus crenata
GAATAAATTGAGTCATTTTGATTTTTGAGGTCTCTTAATGTGTAATTCATTAGAAAAGTCTATTTATACCCATTTACCTATCCATCCACACATCACACTTTGTTATTATATAAAAAGTTAAAAACTGAAATTCCACTAGTCATCCGTTTTATATATATATATATATATATATATAAAAAGACCTCCACTGACGGTCGGTCTCATGAGTGGCCCTGGCTTTGAAAATATATATCAAAAGTTACCAATAATCCAATTGTGTTTAGTGCTTGACAGCTATCTTCCCTTTGTTACTTTCTTTGAAACTCTTTCTACTATTGTCAGGTACCAAAAAAAAAAAAATTAATTAATTCAATCATTTGTTTTTCTTTTCAACAAATAAAAAACTTAAATTAAACAAATAAAACAAATTGGATCTGTTCTATTAAATTAAAAATAAAAAACACACACACTAAATAGTTACGATTACTAGAAAGTCTAGTATAAAAACTCTATTGTTTCCAAAAAAAAAAGTGTTTGATTGTTTGGGGAAACTATCTATGTCTAACTAAATCCCTCTCTCTCTCTCTCAATCAAACATTAGTGGCTATGAGGTATATTTTAATTTGGATTACTATAAAAGTATGATAATATACAATAATCAATGATTATGTGGCTTTCTATCACTTAGGGCCTTAAAACAATTGCATGAATGACCTAAAGTAGAGCCGGTCTTGTGAATCATCATTATAATAGCTTCCAAAAATAAAATACATTATATAGCCTATAGGATTCACAATTTATATGAAATGATGGAGTATTGCTTTAAAAAATGTTGAATAATTTTGCACTTGTACCCTCGCACCAAGTTAATCTCATTTTGCAACCACCATCCATTACCATTATTTTGAAACCAAGAATTTGCTCAATTTCCACTATTTTTCTTTTTTCTTTTTCTGTTAAGTAATATTTTTTATATTCAATCAAGAAGATTTGATTTAATTAGTTATATTATAAAGGTGACGGGGCCATTGAGCATTACATCCTTTGATTAGCTTACAAAAAAAAAAAACATTCTTTGATTACAATTCAATTCCCCAAGTGCTTGTGGGTCCGCATGCACCACATACTCTAAGTTGGTTCCTCATATAAATGTGCTTTTCCTGGAGCGCTAAGCAGCGAAATCAAACCCAGATCTGTTTTGTTTCGATAAACCAACAACCACTCGTACAAACTGCGACTTTGCATGGGGCTTTCCCACAGGAGTTCAGCTCCACCATCCTCATCTTTTTGCATGCATGCTTTTATCCTTCTCTTGTGGTGTGGCTTTTTACTCACCTGTGTGCTTGGCGGCAGGAATAATGAGACAGACAGGTTGGCATTGCTTGAGTTCAAAGCCAAGATAACTCTTGACCCTCTCGGGTTACGAGCTCTTGGAATAACAACATCCACTATTGCCAATGGCAAGGGGTTACTTATGGTCCCTGACATCAGAGAGTCACTGTGTTGGACTTGCAATCTCTCAAACTAGTAGGCTCCATATCACCACATGTTGGAAATTTAAGTTTTTTGAGGACTCTAACCCTTCAAAACAACACCTTTCATAATGAAATTCCTCAAGAAACTGGTGGTTTGCACAAATTGCGAGTCTTGCAATTGGAAAATAACACACTTAGTGGCAAAATTCCAAGCAATTTATCTGCTTGCACCAAGCTCCAAGTCCTTCAGTTCAGTAAGAACCTTTTGACTGGAGAAATCCCTGCAACACTTGGCACTTTGTCAAAACTCTGAATCTTTTATATTCGCAGGAATAATTTGACAGAAAGTGTAACGCCCTGAAATTTTCAATTCAATAAATCCTTATTTAACTCGCAATAAGAAATTTCTAAGACAAATAAGTCTAGTTTCAAAATCAAATCACAAGATAATTCAACTAGTCTCCAAAAATAGTCAAATAGTCCAAACTCCACAAGATTAAATCCTCACAAAAACAGCCCATTTAAATCAACACTTAGAATCCTCACAAAAGAGTCCCTCAAGATTAGATAAACACTAGAGATCTCAATAGTAGTCCACCGGCAATAAATGATCACGTACTAGCAACCTTTCCTCACTATGGATCTGAGCAGTTAATTTGAAAAAAAAAATAATAACAACGGGGATGAGCTAAAAGCCCAATAAGTGGTATTCACACACTACCATCGAGGGGTAACAAAAGGAACTGGATTTATATGAAGCAAGGAGTAGATAGGATAATAACCGGGGTGGTTAACAATGAACTGGTAATTCCAGAATATTCCAATATAAGAATTTAGGCAATAAATGAGACACGATAGTCAGAGATACAAATTGATTTGGAATATTATAAGCATAGTAGGGTATAATCACAATGTCATAAGTACATAATTCAAGAAGCCATGTCCTGTGTATTGCCCCCGCAGGAAGGGTCACTCCCATGTATTGCCCCCATGGGTAGGGTCACTCAAAGTTTGCTCAACATCCCATTCTCCACAACATCAATTTCATAATCCAGATTATGGCCCACGTATTGCCCCCATGGACGGGGTCACTGAATTTATTTCATGGCAAAGAATTTAATTAAGGGTACACACAACATAAACAATTCAGTTTGGCAAAATCAATAGCTCGAGAGTTATGTAAAAGTAATTTGATATGGTAATGGTCACAAGCTGTCATGATGCAATATGAAGAAAAGATCTCAATGGACTAAGAGCACTCAAGAAAGTATAGATTTATCAAGACAGAGAATCCAATGGGTTGAGAATAATTATGGGGAACGTAAGGAGAGAAATGTGTAAAGTCCCACTTACCTCAATGCACAAACCAATAAGAAAATATCACTCTGCCCTAGTTTCGCCAACAAGATCCTCGGAGTCTAAGTCAAAGAAACATAATATTTTAATAAGGACATAAATAATTCCAAACCTACACCCTTAGGTAACCCAAGAAATACTATTACCCTGAAGTTCTAAATATTTATTTTTATCTATTACTAACTTGTAAGGTTCATAAATTAATCGATCATAATATTTATGATAAACCAAATAGCCATTCTGTTGTATTGAATAAACCGTAAAAATTCCCCACCTACAGGTAACGCTAATAGCTTCCAACTAAATATATGTAATTATAAAGTATAAAATCCTCACGCCTATAATCATGTGTAAAGCTCCCTGCCCAGTGTAATATCTCTACCAATCAATCTAACATTACTTGATATTATAACCATCTATGCTATCATATTAAGTGCACCTATTCTAAAGCAAAACGTGCATCTATGCTATCATATTAACTGCACCTATTCTAAAGCAAAACATGCAGAAATTCTAATATATAATATAAGGTAATAGAACTCATTATTTGGTTAGATTGTTACAGAAGGTGTACTTGGCTTACCTGTATGACCAAATGGATCTTGTTCTCTCTACAACTAACCGACACTTTTGTCGTAGTATTGGAGGTTTCGGCTACCAACTTAAGAGAGAGTGCTTTCAACGTGTAAGGGGGAGAGAGAAAGAGGCTTTAGGGTTTCCACTAACAAAAAGGAACATAGGTTTATATAGATCTCTTAGGGTGTCTAGGGTTTGATGGGATTATATTAGGAAAATATAATTATTATTTATTCTTTGTTAAAAATATAAACTTAATTGCACTTATTCTATTTTTTTTTTTTCGGTATGTTACAGAAAGTATCCCACCTTCTTTTGGAAACCTCTCGTTTCTAGAATGGTTTATTGAATTTGAAAATAACTTAGGTGGGATTATCTCTGATTCTTTTGGCCAATTGACCAAACTTTTAAATTTTATTGTAGCTGGAAATAAATTGTCCGGTACAATTCCTCCTTCAATCTTCAATCTATCTTCATTGAAAACATTTGATGTAGGACTCAACCAATTCCAAGGGCGTCTTCCGTTGGACATAGGTATCACTCTACCCAATATCAAAGGTTTAAGCATTTCCAATAACCAATTTACTGGATTTATGCCTGTTTCCATATCTAATGCCTCAAATTTGTATTTTCTTCAAATGAGCGATAATAACCTAAGCGGAAAAGTTCCTTCTTTGGAGAAGCTAAATAGAATTATCATTTTCAGGATTCCCTTTAACAATCTTGGAAATGGAGAGGAAAATGACTTGAGTTTTCTCTGTTCTTTGAAAAATTCCACCTATCTGACTACATTGGGTATAAGTGGCAATAACTTTGGGGGAGAGTTGCCCAAGTGCGTTGCTAATCTCTCAACGACTCTTACAGAATTGGTTCTAGATAATAATAAAATATTTGGAAACATTCTTAATGGGATAGGAAATCTGATCAACTTGCAGAGACTCGAGATGTGGCAAAACAAATTATCAGGTAATATTCCCTTTGAAATTAGAAAACTTCATAAGTTACAAGGACTGTCATTAAATACAAACAATTTTTATGGGTACATTCCATCCTCTATTGGAAATTTAACACTCTTGATAGAATTATATTTATACGAGAATAATCTTCAAGGCAACATCCTAAGTCTAAGCAATTGCCAAAATTTGATATTCTTGACTGTTGAGAATAACAATCTCAGTGGTTTGATATCTCCTCAAATCATTGGTCTCTCATGCTCACCAATTTTTCTATATTTGTCTGCCAACCAATTTACTGGTGTCCTTCCCATGGAAATAGGAAAATTTATAAATCTACAAGAATTGGATGTTTTTGACAACATGTTGTTTGGTAAAATTCCAGCAAGCCTCGGTAGTTGCGTAAAGCTCTTACAGGGGATCATTCCTCCATCTTTGGAATCATTAAGAGGTCTTCAATATCTAGATCTTTCGAACAATAATTTGTCTGGCCAAATTGCAAAATTTTTGGAGCAATTTGTCTTCTTGCAATTTTTGAATCTGTCTTACAACCATTTTGAGGGTGAGGTACCAACAAAAAGAATTTTCAAGAACACGAGTGGAACTCTGATTATGGGAAATGGTAAGCTTTGTGGGGGCATACCTAAATTTCAGCTTCCTAAATTTAAATATGAAAAATTGAAGAAAAAGAAGAAGTTGAGTCTTACCTTGAAGTTAATAATCTCTAAATTTTCTAGCATTATTGGAGTATCTTTGCTCCTGACACTTCTACTTCTTTCTTCTTTAAGAAAGAAAAGAAAAGAAAATACCTCAAGTAACTCAGGAAATATGCTTTTGAATCTATCTTACCAAAGTCTTCTAAATGCAACTGATGGGTTCTCTTCCACCAATTTAATTGGCGTGGGTAGTTTTGGGTCAGCGTATAAAGGAATTCTTGATGAAGGTAGACATATGGTTTCTGTCAATGTGCTTCATCTTTTGCGCCATGGAGCTTCCAAAAGTTTCAAGGCAGAGTGTGAGGCTCTACGAAACATTAGACATCGGAATCTTGTAAAGGTCCTCACATCATGTTCGAGTATTGACTATCAAGGTCATGCTTTTAAGGCTTTGGTAATGGAGTTCATGGGAAATGGCAACCTAGATGAATGGTTGCATCCAAATCCAAGAATAAATGAGACTCTTGAGTTACCAAGGGGTTTGAGTCTTCTTCAAAGACTGAATATTGCTATTGATGTTGCTAATGCATTGGATTATCTTCATCACCATTGCCAAACACCAATCTTTCACTACGACCTCAAGCCTAGCAATGTTCTTCTTGATGATGAAATGATTGGACACGTAGGTGACTTTGGCTTGGCAAGATTTCTCTTTGATGCTACCCAAGATTCTTCTATTGACCAATCAAGCTCCATCAGAGTAAGAGGAACGGTTGGTTATACTGCTCCAGGTGAATATTATTATCATTTTTTAAATTTAATTGTTTTCCTTTACTCATAGTCTTTTACTATACTTTAAAGCTTGAAAGGACAATTTTAATAAGTATGTACTATAACTAGAAGATAGAATGTTATATAACAAAATTTTTCACTTATCTTAATTCTTTTCCTCGTATGTGCCACTGAAAAAGCTCTTTTAATAGCAGTAGGTTGTATAATTTTTTTCCTTCTTTATTTAATAATTAATACAAAACTATGTTCACATTACATATATATTATGTGTAATTGCAGAGTATGGTGTGGGAAACGAGGTGTCAACATATGGTGATGTCTATAGTTACGGCATATTATTGTTAGAGATGTTCACAAGAAAAAGACCTACCGATAACATTTTCCAAGATAGCTTAAACCTTCATGAGTTTTGTTAAAGCAGCTATGCCGGAACGAATAATTGACACTATAGATCCTATCCTTCTTTGGGAAAGAGAAGAAGGGGAGACAAGAATGAATAACATTACCCACAATAATGAGAGTCAAAATGGAAGTCCAAAGAGTAAAGAATGCTTAATCTTGATACTTGAAATTGGAGTTGCTTGTTCCATTGAATTTCCAAGAGAAAGGATGAACATGAGTGTTGTTATAATTGAGCTACACTCAATTCGACAAAAACTTCTTGGAACTAAGATACGCGGACAAAGGCTTCAAGCCACAGGTAAATTTTGTTTTGTCTTGTATGATGTTATAATTTGGTAACACCCCACACCACGCGATCTAATTTCATATAGCGATTAGAGGTCACATGACTTTATGTTAATGTGTTTTCTTCTAACAATGCTGAAAAGATTGGTGCCACTTGAAATTTGATAAGCTAATTATTCTATGCTTAGTAAGGGAATAAGCCCTACTCTTCGATAATACCTAAACACATAAAATGCCACCGAAAGCTATAATTCTATCATTGAAGTGGTTCACAAGAAATTGGCTTGCATCTTATTACTCTAGATATAGAGGTCTCTATCGATGGCATCAGATTAAATTATTGCCGGTTTTATTAAATTACTGACATAGACATTTGAAGGCTACAAAGTTAAAGTTAATGAATTTGTTAAAGAAGTTTGCTTGTTTAGATTTTTAATTTTTTATATAAAATCTAATTAAAGTGGTACCAATTCCACAAATGCTGAATGAGTTGGATTTGTCAATTCCGCAAATGGGCATTCTTGCATCATGAATTTTCTTACTAAAACATAAGTGAATGTTTAATTTACAAATAAAGTTATGTATAATGAATATCTTTTGAATTGTATTTACTTTTGTGAAAACTTCATTAGCATACTGTCGCTTTTTGAAATCTGAAACTTATTATTCTAAGATATCAAAATTGTCTTTCTTCACCACAGGTGCACAAGGATGACTAATGATTATGAAGGCTGTCATCATGGATTTCTAAGTTTCTGATACATCACAATGAAGCAAATAATCAATCTTGTAGCTTCCCTACTGCAGTCATGTATTTTTTTTTTTTTTTTTTCTCATGTATCAAGTATGCAAATTTTCTTCTTTAATTAACTTTGTGTTTTAATGTACTATTGAAAAAATATTTTATAGCCAATGCTATGCACAATAAACACCCTATAGAATTTACAAGCTTAAGAAATTTTAGAGCTGATATCCGAAGGCTCAATTTTTGCATGGAAACAAGAAGAGTACCCTATAGAATTGATTTTTCTATGCACCCCTTGCTATATTCCTATCCTGTTTTTGTTTTTTTGTTTTTTTTTTTTTTTTTTTAATTAAAACAAGACTTTATTGAACATCAAAAGATTCTACAATAAAGCCCAACAACTCTACAAAGAGAGAGGCAGAACTCTACATAGAGGGCAGTAAAAATGACATTCGTCACGGCCCAAGACCCTACAAAGAGGGCAGCAGAACAGTACAACAAAAAGACAACACCAAATTTAACAACAGCAAAGATAACAACAACAACAACAACAACAACAAACAACACAACAACAATAACACCAAACGACACAGAACTTGACCAAAATCCAGAAGATTACAAGAGCAATCAAAACAAGCGATGTTCGGAACAGCAGAAGGTTTGGAGCCTTGATCCTAGCCAAGCAAACCACTGAGAAGTTGAATCGGATTGGCCATGACAAGAGATGCCATGCGATTCGGGTGGGGGGGCTCTTCAAAAAGAAGAGTTTTGATAGATCTACCCCAAAGATAGGGTAGTCGATAAAATCTCGAACCGGAAGAAGTCCCCAAACCCGATGCTCACAAAACATCCACAGCTGCAGAAGTTCTCGACGCTCACTGGAAAGGAAAAGTCATGCCGACAAAAGAGAGAGAGCTTAAAGATAACTCAATTGGGTGCTATTTGGAGAATAGATGATGGTACTAAAGTACCTATTTGGGGAGCCCCATGGTTACCTACTGTCAATAGAAGACGTATTTTCTCTCCCCGAAAAAATTTGAATGTTGCTGATACAGTTTTTACACTTATTAACCCCACCACAAGGGAATGGAAGACTAGCTTGCTTAATAATGAGTTCTTTCAGGAAGATGCCACGGCAATAGAAGGTATTCCTATAAGCTCTCGAGTCATGCCTGATCAAATGATCTGGACAAGAACTCCCAATGGTCATTATTCTGTGCGAAGTGTGTACCATATTCTTCGCCAAGAAGCAAATCGGAGCCATGCGGGTAACTCTCTCTCGTCCACTACCAACCTCTGGTCCAGTATTTGGAGTCTGCCAGTGCCTCCAAAGGTTAAAAATTTTATGTGGCGAGCCTGTCATGAAGCTTTACCTGTGAAAACTAATTTGTTCAGACGTTAGATCCCACTAGATACAACCTGTGATGAATGTCTCTCGCAACCTGAAACAATTTTCCATGCACTGTGGACCTGTCCATTTGCTCAGGAAGTTTGGAGTGCTAAGCCTCATTTTCTTACTCTGCATACTGCTAATGCCTCATCTTTTATTGATCTCTCTTGGTTTGCAATGTTTCAAGATAAGACAGTAGACACAACAAAATTTGCTATGATTGCCTGGGCTCTTTGGCAGCGTAGGAACTCCTTGTGTGTGAATCATAAAGCTGAACTGCCTGATAGTGTCCTCCATCGAGCTATGGATTTACTTCGAGAATTCCAACAGGCCAATTCCAAAGTTCAATCTCACCTTACCCAACCCAGGATAGTGTGTGGGTGCTGTCCTCCCTTAACTGGTATCTTTAAAGCTAATTTTGATGGGGCCATCTTTCCGGATAAAGCTGCAGCAGGAATTGGGGTTGTCATTCGCAATGATCAAATTGTCCCGATTGCCACAATTTCAAGGAAAATCGCTATCCCCGCCTCTGTTGAGGTTGTAGAAGCTCGGGTTGCCAATGAAGCTATTCAACTAGCTATTCATCTTGGAATTGAGGAGTAATCTTCGAAGAGGATTCCAGTATTATCATTCATGCCTTGCAAAACCAAGATCCTTGCCTGGCCCATTTCGGTACTATCATTGAAGATGCCAAACTTTCTGTCTCTACACTTAGGTGGTATTCCTTCTCCCATACCAAGCCGCAAGGTAATTCGGTTGCTCACATCCTCGCACGAAAGGCAAAAGATTTATCAGGCGGTAATCCATGGCTTCAATGTATGCCAAGTTCTATTCTTTCAGCACTGGATGTAGACAATTTGGTTTTAACTTCTTAATATAATTATGGGTTTTCTTCTTAAAAAAAAAAGTATCTTATATTGTGAGAAAATTGATCAATGGACCGCACATATTTGGATCCTTGATTGCAACTCTTATGATGGATAATCGGCTTGGGATATTCAATAAGGATGATTTATGCATGTTTACTTGTTTAGTGTGGCAATGGGCAGGGAGGGTTGAATCAGATTTGGGCCGAGCCTACACTTTAAAATCACCTTCTTGTTTTTCACACTGAATCAACCCAGCTTTGGCCTGATCCATTGGACAGTTTCGTTTTATTTGACAAGAGGGTTTTTTTTTTTTTTTTTTTTTTTTTCATATAATGAAGAAAACTCATAAATTTTTCCCAAGGGGGACCGAGATAAATATAGGAACAAAAAAAAATAATAATAAAAATAATAATATGTTGCACACACATAAAACGTATGTCTGTAACATGATTTAACATATGTTATTTTCCCATATATAATATTATTTATATTTAGTTAGTCTTTACATAATTCAAAATAATTTTTTTCGTCCAATTAGTTTATAAGTTGTAAACTATATTTTAAATCATAGTAATCATGATTAATATTTTTTAAATATTTAGATCAATACTTTTTGTTAAATAATTCAGAAATTACATCGTTAAAGTATACAAATAGTTTCAAAAATTATGTTTTATAAAAACTTAAATAAGAAATATGACTTTACATGCCTAAACTTATACAAGTCAATATATGGAAAATGTAACAAAAATAAAAAGCAAAAAAAAAATTCATAGATAATAAATGCAATAAAGCTCTTAGTAACTCTTAACTACAAAATCTATAATTATTCTTTCTTTTAGAAAAAAAATGTTTATATTGTTATTTCTCCAAAAAAAAAAAAAAAAAAAAAAAAAAAAAAAAAAAAAAAAAAAAGGAAGAAGAAGAACTTGTTTTTGGAAAATAATAAAGGTTTCTATTAAAGATTAATAATTATCAATTTATATGAACATATATTATAAATATGTTCCAATTTATTGAGTTATGTATGGTATAAGAATAATAAGAAAAAAAAAATGCATAATCATTTATATAAACCTCATAACATTCTCTTGAACTGAGTTAGCAGGATTGCATTTCCAGTTCCCTTCAATCGACGGTGATGGTTTCGGCTCACTGTATCTAAACAACCCACGTCTCCCTAGTCAAATCCGCCGGACTCTACAAGTCCACCTTCATCATTGGATTTGCCGCCAACATAGTTCGTAGATGATTTGATATGATTTTACCAAAATTAACTTTGAGAGAAGATGATTTGGAGATTCAAACACCGAAATATATACATGATTTAATTATTCTTTTTGGTGAAATCATGAATCTAGATTTGTTTTTTATTTTTTATTATTTATGTCCATCGGTTTTCATATAAGATTATCCCCAAAGATGTAAAATGCACAGCTCTCATGATTAACTGAATTCATTTCATCAAGAACACAACTTTGAGAAGAGGTTTTGTGAAAGAGAGTTATAGTTATTGTGTGTTATAATTTTTTGCTTTTACACATTTACCCTGCAATAGTTAGTATTAGATCCATACTATATTGTATCAAAAGTCCACAAAAAGTATAGTATTTATTTTAAAGTAAACTAATTGTAACTCAATTGAGTCACTGACAAATAAATGTATTGGTGTACTTACAAATTTTATCTAATCATCTCCTTCATTAATTTAATAAAAATAAATACATAACTACATAAATAAATGAATGATATGAAAAGAATAAGAAAAAAACAAAAAGTGAAGGAAAAAACAAATCCCATGATGGACTTTCCAAACCCATTTACAAGACCGTGTGTAGCACTTCATCAATCATCCACGTTATTAAAACTGAACCTCCACTAAGAGCGGTACATCTTATAAGTCAATCCCATGATGGACTGTCCCAACCCATTTAGAACTTCATCAATCATCCACTTGGTTATTTTATTATGGCTAAATTATATTTTTGATCGAAAGTTCACAAAGTTTGGTCCCTAAAAAATTTTCGTGTCAATTTGTTCAAAACTTTCTCAAAATGTGACAATTTAGTCTTTCTTTCATATGAGTGATTGTGACCTTTTTGTACTGAAAATGATAAATGCATGTGTTAACATTTTCTCCACACACACACACGCGCACACACACACACACACACATATATATCTCCCTGGTGTATATGAGAAAGTATATTGTGCATCCAATGTATACATCATCTCTCTCACAATATATAGAATCCACAACTGTGTGGGACTCACATATTATAAAAGGAATGATACATATGCTAAATACATGAGATAATTATTAGATGTATACAAACTCTGCAACCTTAGATGCTAGTATTGGAAATTACAAATTCGTTTGGTTGAGAGGGTAGAAAAGTGAGAGGATAAAATATATAAGGAGTTATGGAGTTCAATTAGGATTGATTGGTCTTCTTTATGAAAAGAATCATGGTTCAAATCCTCCCATCGTACTATCGAATTATAAAAAATAAAAAATAAAATGTAGGAATGATAGAAAATTGGAAAGATAGAAACCGTTTTAGTTTTCCTCATGTGTTCTTGGTAAAGGGTAAAACTTAGGTACAATTCATTAAGTCAAGTACATTAGGTTCCTAGTTGAATTCAAATACATTGAATTTAAATATTTTTTAAAATTAAAGAAAACATTGTTTGTGTTTCATTGGTTAATGCAACCATGTGTTTGAATTCAATTGGGGAACCTAATGTACCTAATCTAAAGAACTGTACCTAAGTTTTACCATTTGGTAAAAAACATGAAAAAGTGAAAGAATAATTAGATAGTTGTCACTAAGTGCCTTAGGCCATGGCAGAATACATCAACATGTTGCTTTTGAATACTTTCTACATATATGGGTATCTCACACTTGCAATCTCATTTCCACCAAAAGTTACATGGCTCATTTCAATATCAATGTGCCAATATTAATGTTGCTAAATGCTTCATGCCTAACTACCTTCCCGTTGAATCCTTTATTCCATACCTAATATAGGTCTCTAATGCAAAAGCAACCCAACCAATTACAAGATAAGTTTTGTACATCATTATTCCAACTCTCTTTTAGATTATGAACATTTTTTGGGGGGCTATATTCCACTTACACATCATTCGTTACTTACTTATCGTTATAAAAGAAAATTTCTTCCACACCATATCACTATCTTACACAATTTATTTCATCTGCTCATTATGTTATTATACCTCCTTGAGGACATATAATGATAGTGGCCAACGGATGACCCATTACCATCCAGTTTGTTATTTTACAAGACCGTGACAGACTTTCCCAACCCATTCACAAGACTCATGTAGTCATGTGTGATGTGTGGTACTTCATCAACCAACCACCCCATCGCTATTTTTATAAAAATTAATTAAACCTCCACTAACAAACCACTTTGTTAATTTTTTAAAATTTAATGAAATCTTGGCTATCTCGTTAGTCCACATAGTTCAATCATCCCGATGTATACAAACTCCACAACTTTCAGATGTTGGTATTGGAAGCTATCAAGACTAGTGAAGAATTATTCTGAATTAGTAATATAGTCCATGAATAAATTGAGTCATTTTGATTTTTGAGGTCTCTTAATGTGTAATTTATTAGAAAATTCTATTTATGCCCATTTACCTACCCATCCCCACATCTAAAAATGATCTCCTATGACGGTCATATATGACCTCCCCCTCATAGCAAGTGGGTCTCACACCATCATAGGAGATACTAGCTCACACTTTGCTATTATATAAAAACTGAACTTCCACTAATTATCCGCTATTTAATTAATTAATTTTTTCTTTTGAAAAAAAGACCTCCACTGATGGTCTCATGGGCCAACTCCACTGGCTTTGAAATTTTCATTAGTCTATGTATGCCTATTTACCTACCCATTATTCCTTGAGGTTTGAAAATTTCCGCCTTTTCCTTAATTGGCTTTTTGCTAACCGAATTTTTTAAGTACACAAGTTAAGAGTAATAATTAAACCCTTAACTATTCACTTATATAGGAAATAGTAAAAGATATTAATACACTTTTAAAAATTGCATTGAACAAAAGAACTTTTTTTATTAGACAAAAATTCCCTCATAAATTTTTCCTCCTTTTTAACCCTTTATCCTCTACACATTCTCACCTTTGTTACCAATTATCCGATTGTGTTTAGTACTTGACAGCTATCTTCATTTTGTTACTTTCTTTGCAAAGTCTTTCTACTGTTGTCAGGTACCAAAAAAAAAAAACGAAAGAAAAGTCAGCCATTTGTTTTTGTTTTCAACAAATAAAAAAAATCTGATATGTTCTATTAATTTTTTTTTTTTTTTAAAACACACCAAACAGTTACGGTTACTAGACAGTCTAGTATATATGGAGGTTTTAGTTGTTGATATTTGTTAATACCAAATGGATGTTAATTTGATTTTTCATGCAAAAAATTTTGTTTCACGCATCGGTCCTCACTCATGTAAAATCTTGGTTACGTTTCTGCACTCAGTTCAAAGATTAATGCAATATTATCTCAATAGTTGTGAAAAATATTGTATTATTAGACTTATTGAATAAGGGCACTCAAAATAAGTGTCTTTAAAACATTAGAAATGGAGCCCTAACTAGAAAAAAAAGAAAAAAAAAAAAAAAAAAAAAAAAAAAGGAGAAGCCCTTCACTTTCATTTTGGACTTAGATAATTAGGTAAGGTTTTTGTTTTCTTTTGTGTTATTTATTTATTTTGTGTGCAGAAGAAAAGATGGAGCCAGGATTTAGTTAGATGGGGTCTAATACCTTTGCAGCCTTTGCCATTGAAAAAATGAAAACAAAAAGGTTTTTACTATAGATTTTTATTTTTGCCCATTTTTTTCTGTTTTAATTTTATTTCTATGTAAATTAGAGGTGATTAAGATTTTCTTTGTGAGTTGGTTATTTTGTATAGAGTTTCTCGGAATTGCTGGTTCTTAAATCTTTATTTTTTATTGATATTTTTCACTTTTGTATTGTTATAATATATGTTTGGCTATGATTATTTCCTTCCAGATTGTTGCTTTGCTTAAGCTTTTGTGCTTGGTTTTTGTATGGAAGTTGGCAACATATCGGTGGAGAATTTTTCTACCTTAATATTGTCTTCGCTTTTTAATAGGGACCAAAATTTTAACGAATTAAATTAACAATAATAACCCATTTCGAGGTCTCTCAATGTGAAGTTATAAGTTATGAATTATTTGTAGATATTATACAGGTGACGGGGCCATTGACCATTACATCATTTGATTAGCTTAGCAAAAAAAAAACATACATTCTTTGATTACAATTTAATTCCCCAAATGCTTGTGGGTCCGCACCACATACTCAAAGTTGGTTCCTCTTATAAATGTGCTTTTCCTTGAGCGACTGAGGCACTGAGCGTCAAGCAGCGAAATCAAACCCAGATCAGTTTTGTTTCGAAAAACCTACACCCACTCGTACCAACTGCAACTTTGATACGAATACTTACCAAATTAGAAGTTTTAACTTTTAACTAGCAGGTAGAACCCCAACAAGATTCATCTATTCATTATGTTAATTTATCTTCCAGAGAACATATAATGATAGTGGCCAACAGATGACCCATTACCATCCGGTTTGTTATTTTATAAGACTGTGATAGACTTCCCAACCCATTCACAAAACTCATGTAATCATGTGTGATGTGTGGTACTTCATCAACCATCCACATTACTATTTTAAGTAAAAATTAATTAAACCTACACTAACAAACCACTTTGTTAATTTTTTAAAATTTAATGAACCCTTGGCTATCTCGTTAGTCCACATAGTTCAATCATCCCGATGTATACAAATTCCACAACTTTTAGATGTTGGTATTGGAAGTTATCAAGACTAGTGAAGAATTATTCAGATTTAGTAAATATAGTCCATGAATAAATTGAGTCATTTTGATTTTTGAGGTCTCTTAATGTGTAATTTATTAGAAAAGTCTATTTATGCCCATTTACCTACCCATCCCCACGTCACACTCTGCTATTATATAAAAGTGAACTTCCATTAATCATCCTCTATTTAATTAATTAATTAATTAATTTTTTATTTTTATTTTTTTAAAAAGACCTCCATTGACGGTCTAATGAGTCATGGTCCAACTCCAAGGGAGTGGTCCTTGCTTTGAAAATTTCGTTAGTCAATTTATGCCCATTTACCTACCCATTATTCCTAGGGTTTTGAAAATTTCCTCTTTATTCTTTATTGGCTTTTTGCTAATGAATTTTTCAAGGACACAAGTTAAGGAAGTAATAATTAAACCCTTAGCTACTCACTTATATTGGAAATAGTAAAAGATATTAATACACTTTTAAAAATTGCATTAAGAAAAAAAAAAAAAAAAAAAAAAAAAAAAACTTGTATTATTAAGCAAAAATTTCATCATAAATTTTTCCTCCTTTTATTTATTTATTTATTTATTTTTATAACCGTGGGTGTCCGAGCTAGCTTGTGCACACCTCAACTAATCCCACAGAATCCGTACACCGCAACCTCGAAAGTTTCCCTACACGGATCAGGGTAAATCACTGGCTTTTCACCAGAGGGTATGGCCCCAAGGAATTGTTTGCACCCAAGAGGTGTTGAACCTTGGATCTTGAATGCAACATACCTCCAAGATCAAGGCCTTCACCACTTGGGGTTAAGAACAAAAGAATGGGGTGTAACACGAGGACTTCCCAAGAGGTCACCCATCTTAGTACTACGTACTCTCACCCAAATACGCTTAACTCCGGAGTTCTGATGGGATCCGGTGCATTAGTGTTGGTATGATCGCACCCATTTACAAGACCGTGTGTAGCACTTCATCAATCATCTATGTTATTAAACTGAACCTCCACTAAGAGTGGTACAACTTATAAGTCAATCCCATGATGGACTTTCCCAACCCATTTAACACTTCATCAATCATCCACTTGGTTATTTTATTAAGGCTAAATTATGTTTTTTATCGAAAATTCACAAAGTTTGGTCACTAAAATTTTTTTGTGTCAATTTGGTCAAAACTTTCTCAAAATGTGTCAATTTAGTCTTTCTTTCATATGAGAGACTGTTACCCTTTTGTAGTGAAAATGACAAATGTGTTAACATTTGCAATATAAAATATTGATGTACAAACGTATGGTTAGTTGACATGTGACTTGAAATTTTATTAAAAACAAAATACACATACCAAGTCTAACTTTTTCTTTTTGGAAATGAATGAAATGATCAAACATTTATAGTTCTGGCTAAATGGTTCCCATAAAAAAATTTCACTACAAATGTTAACACGTCATTATTTTCTTGTACAAAAAGACCACAGTGTTAATTAAGATTGACACATTTTATGAAGAATAAGGATCAAAGTGACACGAAATTTTTTCAATGACTATATTGAAACTTTATGAATTTTCCAAGAACCAAAAGTATAGTTTAGCCTTTTATTAAACCTGAAACTCTCCACTAATATATATATATATATATATACTTAAATTAAACCATTGACTATATCCCCAATGTATACAAGAATGTATATTGTGTATCCAATATATACATCTTCTCCCTCATAATATATAGGATCCAACACTGTGTGGGACTCACATATTATGAAAGAAATGATACATATGCTAAATACATGAGATAATTATTAGATGTATACAAACTCTGCAACCTTAGATGTTAGTATTGGAAATTACAGATTCATTTGGTTGATTGTGTGAGATGTT
The DNA here is from genome assembly GCA_014362285.1 of Fagus crenata. Lineage (NCBI taxonomy): Eukaryota > Viridiplantae > Streptophyta > Magnoliopsida > Fagales > Fagaceae > Fagus > Fagus crenata. The sequence continues at coordinate 43,369 of BKZX01002930.1, forward strand.
GCATCGTCTGCTTGAAATAAATCTCCACACATCATTTTTGGAATTTCTATCCATGGAGTACGAATAAATTTTATTAATATCCTGAGAAATCAGAACCATCAAAATGAGTAATGTTTTCTCCATTTGGGGAATCAAAATAATCCAAGAGATCATCTGGATCACTATGATAGGGATATTCTGGATCACTATGATTTTCATGTTTTAATGGATCTTCTAGATCACCATGATTTTCATGTTTCAATGGATCTTCTGGATCATGTTTCAAGGGATCTTCTAGATCACCATGATTTTCATGTTTCAATGGATCTTCTGGATCAACAAAATTTATTTTTAATAATTTCACTTCAGGTGGTAAGGTGTAATATCCCTTTTGAGAGAATATTTAAGTACATACTTCTTGATTTTGTTCATACCACTTCTATGTCCACGACCCTTTAATTATCAAATGAGGTTTCATTCACTTCAGGGAATGGTATATAACTGGTCGGATAGAACTAATGGATTTTTTTAGCAAAATCTTATTATTTTAACCAATAGAAGGCAATATTTGTTCAGAGTTCTTCTTGAACTTGCGTTTTTGATATTGCTACTTCAGGAGCACTTTTGAGACATGATATATAATATATGATTTTCCTTTTTCCAACATGTTTTCTTTAGAGATTTTCCCTCACATAATTTTAATTGTGAGCTAATTTAGAAAGTGCAGAATTTTACTCACTTACACCTTTAAAATTTTTTTGCAATTTCAAGTGCATCAAGTGTAAAGTTGTATTCACTTGCACTTTTATAATTTTGCAACTTCAAGTACATCCATTTATAATGAGTTCTTGCAAGGTGCATTTTTTGGTGCATCCATATTTATAATAAGTTCTTGTAAGGTGCAGCTTCTAGTGCATCCATACCTCCCTCTTAAATCATTTCATTTGCCTCTAAGTGGATCTCAACATCTAGGATCTCTGATAAATAATTCTTGCCCGAAATATCAAGGGCAAAGAATTCAAGTTTTGTGAGATTTGACATAATATATAGCAAAGATATCAAGATATTAATTAGTATTTAGATCAAGATATAGCAAAGATATCAAGATATCAATTAGTATTTAGATCAAGATATTAATTCTTTAAAGAAAAACTTACAGTGGATTGAAGACAAAGTGAGAACAACTCCTTTCTTAGGATTTGGTTAGAGCTTCGTGCTGATAACGTGTTGTAAAATGAAAGAGATAGCAAGAGAAATGAAGAACAGTTTAGAAGAGAAACTCTTTCTAAAAACTTTCTTATAAGATGGTCATCAATACCAAAGAGAATTCTCTTATGGAATTCAAGAATTTCTTATATTTCTTACATAACTGAAACCACATAATAATTAATGTTACTATGCAAGTACTATTTGCACAGTGTTATAATAATTTTGCCGACACTTCTATTATGCAAGTACTATTTGCACAGTTTCATAATAATTCTGCCGACACTTTTACTATGCAAGTACTGTTTGCATAGTGTCCGGCACTATTCATAACAAATATAATGGTTGTTAGGCTTTAGGAAAATCTTTGCAAAACTTAACTAACCAATAAAATAAAAAAGCAGAATGAAAAGGTAAATGCACCATCTAAAGGTTGTTAGTCTTTCGGAAAATATTGCCAAAACCTATCCAATGAAATAAAAAAGTAGAATCAATAGGTAAATAGCAGAGTTCAAAAGGTAAAAGCACCATACAATGGTACATGCAATCAACTTTAGATTTTGGCTTGTCTGGTCTATCTATATTTGGGTGAATGATCCACCACGGTATCAATAACATTATTGGTGCGATTCACAAATGAGGTCTCCAAAATTACTTTCTGATATTAAGGAAATCAATAAAATCCAAAAAAGAGGATCCATGTATACTGCCTAAAGCATTCATCCAATGTTGCAAAGATTTAAAAACATAGACTTTATAGAAGGGTAAATATTGTTTTAATATTGTTTTACACCACTTAATGTGGATATACATTGTTGTTGTGATCACTCTTTACATTCTTAGATTTTTATTTTTGCCCATTATTTTCTGTTTCCATTTTATTTCTATATAAATTAGAGGAGATTAAGATTTTCTTTGTCAATTGGCTATTTTGTATAGAATTTCTTGGAATAGTTGGTTCTTAAATCTTTATTTTTTATTGATATTTTTCTCTTTTGTATTGTTATAGTATATGTTTGGCTATGATGATTTCCTTCCAGACTGTTGCTTCGCTTAAGTTTTCATGCTTGGTTTTTGTATGGAAGTTGGCAACATCAGTGGAGAATTTTTCTACCTTAATATTGTCTTCGCTTTTTAATAGGGACCAAATTTTAACGAATTAAATTAACAATAATAACCCATTTCGAGGTCTCTCAATGTGAAGTTATAAGTTATGAATTGTTTGTAGATATTACATCATTTGATTAGCCAAAAAAAAAAAAAAAAGAAAAAGAATTCTTTGATTAAAATTCCCCAAATGCTTGTGGGTCCGCACCACATACTCTATAAATGTGCTTTTCCTTGAGCGTTAAGCAGCGAAATCAAACCCAGATCAGTTTTGTTTCGAAAAACCAACACCCACTCGTACCAACTGCGACTTTGCATTGGGCTTTCCCAGTTGAGTTCAGCTCCACCATCCTCACGGACCTCATCCTTTTGCATGTCTACCTTTATTCTTTTCTGGTGGTGTGGCTTGTTAGTCACCTCCATGGTTAGCGGGAATAATGAGACTGACCGGTTGGCGTTGCTTGAGTTCAAAGCCAAGATCACTCTTGACCCTTTCGGGGTTATGACATCTTGGAATGACAGTATCCACTTTTGCCAATGGCGAGGGATTACTTGTGGTCGTCGACATCAGAGGGTCACCGTGTTGGACCTGCAATCTCTCAAACTGGTAGGCTCCATATCACCACATGTTGGAAATTTAAGTTTTTTGAGGAATCTAACCCTTCAAAACAACACCTTTCATAATGAAATCCCTCCTGAAATTGGCCGTTTACGAAGATTGCAATCCTTACAGTTGCGTAATAACACACTTACCGGTAAAATTCCAAGCAATTTATCTGCTTGCACCAAGCTCCAAGTCCTTCGTTTCGGTTACAACCTTCTGACCGGAGAAATCCCAGCAACACTTGGCATTTTGTCAAAACTCCGAATCTTTTCTATTGGCAGGAATAAACTAAGAGGAAGTATCTCACCTTTTTTTGGAAACCTTTCGTTTCTAGAATATTTTCGTGTAATTGAAAATAACTTGGGTGGGATTATCCCTGATTCTTTTGGCCAATTGACCAAACTTTCATATTTTGATGTGGGTGAAAATAGGTTGTCCGGTACAATTCCTCCTTCAATCTTCAATCTATCTTCATTGGAAATATTTGATGTAGGATACAACCAAATCCAAGGGCGTCTTCCGTCGGACATAGGTATCACTCTACCAAATATCCAATTCTTTTCCGTTAGTCACAACCAATTTACTGAATCTATCCCTATTTCAATATCTAATGCCTCAAATCTATATTCACTTCAATTGAGCCATAATAAACTAAGTGGAAAAGTTCCTTCTTTGGAGAAGCTAAATAGAATAATCATTTTCAGGATTCAAATTAACAATCTTGGAAATGGAGGGGAAAATGACTTGAGTTTTCTCTGTTCTTTAACAAATGCCACCTATCTGACTTTATTGGCGATAAATGCTAATAACTTTGGGGGAGAGTTGCCCAAGTGCGTTGCCAATCTCTCAACTACTCTTACAGTATTGCTTCTAGATAATAATAAAATATTTGGAAACATTCCTAATGGGATAGGAAATCTGATCAACTTGCAGCGCCTCGACATGTGGCAAAACAAATTATCAGGTAATATTCCCTTTGAAATTGGAAAACTTCATAAGTTACAATATCTGGCATTAGATATAAACAATTTCTATGGGAACATTCCATCCTCTATTGGAAATTTAACACTCTTGATAGACTTGTATTTAGGCGAGAATAATCTTCAAGGCAACATCCTAAGTCTAAGCAAGTGCCAAAATTTGATAATCTTGCATCTTGACAATAACAATCTCAGTGGTTTGATATCCCCTCAAATCACAGGTCTCTCATGCTCACCAATTTTTTTATATTTGTCTGCCAACCAATTTACTGGTGTCCTTCCCATGGAAATAGGAAATTTTATAAATCTACAAGAATTGGATATTTCTGAAAACATGTTGTTTGGTAGAATTCCAGCAAGCCTTGGTAGCTGCGTAAAGCTGGAATATCTAGCCATGGGAAGAAACCTCTTCCAGGGGATCATTCCTCCATCTTTGGAATCATTAAGAGGTCTTCAATATCTAGATCTTTCTGACAATAATTTCTCTGGCCAAATTCCAAAATTTTTGGAGCAATTTGTCTTCTTGCAATTGTTGAATCTATCTCACAACCATTTTGAGGGTGAGGTACCAACTGAAGGAGTTTTCAAGAACACAAGTAGAACTTTGATAATGGGAAATGGTAAGCTTTGTGGGGGCATACCTAAGTTTCAGCTTCCTAAATGTAAATATGAAAAATCCAAGAAGAGGAAGTTGACTCTTACCTTGAAGTTAATAATCTCTATCGTTTTTGGGCTTCTTGGAGTAACTCTGGTTTTGTCACTTCTACTTATTTTTTCTTTAAGAAAGAAAAGAAAAGAAAATACTTCAAGTGACTCGGGAAATTTGCTTTTGAATCTATCTTACCAAAGTTTCCTAAATGCAACCCAAGGGTTCTCTTCCACTAATTTAATTGGTGTGGGTAGCTTTGGGTCCGTATATAAAGGAATTCTTGATCAAGGTAGACATACAGTTGCTATCAAGGTGCTCAACCTTTCGCGTCATGGAGCTTCCAAAAGTTTCAAAGCAGAGTGTGAGGCTCTACGAAACATTAGACATCGGAATCTTGTAAAAGTCCTCACATCATGTTCTGGTATTGACTATCAAGGTCATGATTTTAAGGCTTTGGTAATGGAGTTCATGGGAAATGGCAGCCTAGATGAATGGTTGCATCCAACTCCAAGAATAAATGAGACTCTTGAGGAACAAAGGAGTTTGAGTC
>BKZX01002931.1:0-10940 GCA_014362285.1 Fagus crenata
AAAGCATCTGCATTAGCTAACTTTGTCTCAGATGTGAATTTGATTTGGTCACGCTCCTCTTGAATTTCGCATAGAGCTTTTTCAAGCTGCATGGAAGAAACATATGACCCAGGTATCAATTACCAAAACTCCAAAATAGTAAACTACACTCTACATCCAAACAAATAAAGCAAAAAAAAAAACTACAGAGTGTACATGCCCATTTTTTAACCAAACATTTGATTGGGCCCCCAATAAAATATTTGGGCTTGATTAATTATTTAATAAATTAGTCTAATAAACCCAACCCATTTAAATATTTTAAACAATATCCAATAAACTACTTGAGCCCATTTCTAAAGTGTTTTGATACTATTTCAAAAGCCCACAGCCCGAAATATAAAGCCCACACCCCAAAAGAAACCCACATAGAATCCATAGCCCAATATATGCTTATAATATAATTATTGGGTCTAAATACTATTGGGTTAATTGAGGAAAATAGCTGGAGCCCAAAGAAAGGGCAGCCCAACACTTAAACAGCCTTGGACAGCTTGTCCGTAAGCCCCACCAAGCTAGAAACTGAAACTGACAAGGGATGGGCTACATATCTGCCACTGGTGAAGCCCACATCATGTCTGATTTTACTAAAAAAGAGAAGAATAGCAGCATGCCATCCTTTCCAACGTGACAACAGCAACTAATCCACCATTTTCAAATTACTCAAGTATCTCCAGCTCACCCCAACTCTTCATCTCACCGGAAACCATGAGTTCTGATACTGTTCACGCAACAAGCTTATGCATAACAGCTCAAAGACCATTGGAAACAGCCAAGATGCATGGGAAATGGGAAAAGACCCATAACCCGTGCCCATTCCGGTCCCAAAAGGACTCGGGGAGTAGCTTCCACGGCCCAGACCCGTGAGGAAGCTACTCTCCTTATGTTAATCTAACTTAAGGAGTGTGGTTTGGTGGAGGGGAGTAAGTCCCGAGATTTTGGTAGCCATTAAACTGCTGTCATTAGGTCTGCTGGGAGGCACAATGATTAGTTTATGGAAACCAAAATCACATGAGACATGCATAAACCTGACTTTAAATGAAAAACCCACCAACTAAGCTATGAGTGCCTCTGACAAAGCCATTTCAGAGGAGAAGAAGGCCTTACTCTGACATTAGGGAAGGACCATAATCATTTTACTTATGAGAAACTCTCTTTGACAAAGTATGTCATGAGGGGTTAATTTTGAAAGTCAAAAAGAGCTAAAGGGAAATCATAATCTCGGTTTCCCATGAGTTTAAGCCACCTAATCACTCCTATAAGTAGGACTAATTGCATTCTTTATACAACAACACAATATACTGATCAGCAACAAGATCAGAACAACAACCCAACACACAAGAAAAAGACTCTCTCTCTAAGAAACCCATTAGCTCACTTCTAGGGTTCTTCAAGAGAGGATCCCGGGAAATAGGTGTTTTGAGGTCATCTTCAACTTAGAAACATCAATCCAAAACCTAGAAATACAATCACATCTGAAAAGATTAGAATTCATTACTTAACCCCCTATATTCCCCAAAAAGCTCCCCTGGCAGATGTCCGGGTCAAAATCCAAGAATGCCTTATTAGGATTACAATGTATTTCCACCATTGACCTAACTCCATAAAAGGCCTAAACACATCTTTCCATCACCCTCATGCATGTCTCATCGGGGCTGACTCTCTTCCACCAAGTCAACTTTCTTTTAGCCTCAACAAGTGTATTACTATTCACTGGCTTTGTGGCAGATGCCGACAGAAGCATGGAAAGCACGCGTTCTGGTAATTTTTGTTAAAGTTATTCTGTTCCAAGCCCGACCCAACTAAGGAACAGTGAGAGGCTCGGCCCAATAACTATTCCTTGGGTTCCTTATCAGCAATGTCATCTTGGTAAATCTTCTTGGTCCTTGTTCTCATTTTATTTAAGCTTTTGTGATCTTGGCTCTCAAATATTTTTAGAAAGTGTCCCACTAACCCTTGGGCCAAACTTTGGGCCCTTGGTTGAATTTTGGATTCGACTACCCCGCTCAAGACTCAAGTCCATGTAGTGATCGCCCTTGCACGCCATGTGGCATCATTACAAAAACACCCCTCACACAGAGTAAACAAAGTAACAAACATTCCTTTTTTTAAATAAAAAACAGCATTCAATAGTGGCTGTACTATATCTAAATATTAACTTGTTTAAAAGATGGTGCGGAATCAGGCTTGCAGCAACCAGAAAAGAATTGAACTCTAGCATAAGCCCTGTAAAAACAAATTCATTCTGCCAGGCAAGCATCGAAGAATGTAAAAGATCTCTGTTTCAGAGACTTATTAAGATGGCATGGATAAATTTTAAGAATCAAACATTAAAAAAAAAAAAAAAAAAAAAAAAAAAAAAAGGGCAAACCGGTATACAAAATACAAAGACATGTCCGGTTCTAAATAAAAAGTGAAAACTAACACCCACGACCCATTTATCACCTAGTGATTGTGGCAACTTGTTATTATTATTATTATTATTTAATTCGATAATTGAGGGATTTGTACCTCAAATATTTTATTTAGAGAACATCAAGAGATGTCAGACTAATTGAGTTCCAAGACTCTTAGTCAATTTATTTATTTATTTTTATTCAATAATTGTGGAATTGAAGATTTGAATCTTGAAGATACCCTAAGTAGTAACTCAATATTAATTAAAATCTTTACATATATATAACCTCCTTGATTAAAAAAAAAAAAAACTTATGAGTAAATCTGTCATTTCCTATTTCTTTCTATCAGCAACTCAGCTTATTCATTACCCCCAAGATATATGAGGTAGTGTCCCCAGCCACCTTCCCAACTCCAAAAGCCCATAGCCCCAATTGGGCAACTTGCTCTATAAAAAGGTCAAGTAACATCATCCTTCCCATTTATAAGCCAACCCCACATCTTTATTACCACCAAAACAAACTCTTTACTCTCATCTCAAGCAATGGAGCTCTCGGGTGATAAATGGGTCGTGTGCGGTTCTAAACTTCTCATGTCCGGAATGGGCTGGGTTGAAAACAAAACCACACTCGTCGAACCAAAGGCCCCATTAAAATACAAGCCCACTATTATAAATAACAAAATATTTTAAAATAACTTCTTATAAATATTATAAATAGGTCATAAGATAATTTTTACAAAATATTTTAAAATACATTTTTTATTGCATTGGGTATTGTAATCGTGTTACTAATTTTGAAAATAGCAATGCTATAGAGTACAGACATAATATTTTCATACCAATACTAAGTTTGTAGGTTTATATTAGTTCTCATTTAGACCCTCTATTTAAATCATTTTATTATGTAACATTTACAACTTGACATATCAGCATTGTTGTGAAATTATTGTAAAAATGTTGTGTCCGTAACTTTATTGTTTTGAAAAAGGTCACATGGCTTAAGTCCAAAAATTGTGTTTGAAGAAATACAAATGGCATGCTCTCTACTCATGAAATCTAGTGTATTTGTGTCATACTTTATTTGCATTCTGTAAGAAAACTTTTAATATTTATATGTTAAAAGGAAGAGAGATTTTTAATCAATTCATTCAAAATTTATATAAAATCTAATTCTAATATATTCTTTATACATTCATATTTTGATAGAGTGAGATATTGGAGTAAACTAAATACAAATTAGTGTGTGCAAGGATAAAAAAGAAAACCAAAAAGTGAATTAAAGCTTTTTTTTATTTAAGGGTTGAGATTGAAAGTGAATGTTTAAACTTTTAATCTCAACTCTTAGAACCAATTGCTATGCAATTTATTCCCACCAATTGCATGACACAATTCTTTTTTAAAACGATTACATAATTCAATTCCAAGAAATATAATAAAGAAAAACAATGTCATGTTCATTGTTTCATTTCTTCCTTCTAGTTCTAGCCTTGAAATGCCTCAATCGCTTGCAAAACTCACAAACTAACCAATCAAATTAGTAAATACGTATGAACAAAACCATGATTGAAATTTATTTTATAAAGAAAGTATCTTATTTTGAATGCTGCTCATTTAAATGCTGAATTTGTGACTTTTCACAAGTAAACCTATTGCCACAAAAACATTCTACTTTTAATTCTTTATGTTCATTGTTGCTGTGACTCATAAGCTTCTCTTTATTCTCAAATTGTTCACACATGTTACCTTATTTTCAGCCATGTTCTACAAAAAAAAAATAGAATAATCAAATCAGATTAGAATTAGGAGTTTTTAATTAATAAATGAATACTATTGCATATATAATGAATGACTAGTGTTGTATATATACAACTGGTTATTAAATCCAGGCCAAATATTAAACTTGTCTATGAGTTGGGTCATTGGGTTATTGGTTCAACCAATGGATCACAAGTCGAACAGCAAGTTTAAATATAAATTAAAAAAATATAAAACTAAGTTTGAGAAATCATAAAATAAAAAAATAAATTAAAAATAAGTATGCCTAAAATAAATAAGTATGTCTTAAAATTCTAAAAGTAAAAGCATATCTCTAACTCATAATTTAATAATACTGTTAAAATTGCATTACGTTGATAATTTGTAATATTAAATTGAATAGTAAAGTATTAAATTGCAACATCCTAAAAAATTATAAATTACAACAAACAAGTAAATGGAGGTTAAAAGTAAAACAATAAAAAAAAATGGTAAATTACACTGATACCCCATTCTTTTGGGAAAACTAGATTCGCTACACCCTATTTTGGGGATATGATACTCTGCTCTCAAATTTGCAAAATAATTAACACTCTATTAGTTGGATTTAGCATACATTTTGCAAAGGCCCAAAAACATTTCGTTAGTTGAATTTTGTGAATATGTGATACATTTTGCACACACAACACTGCTTTAGCTTATTTTGATGGATATTTGTGATACATTTTGCACAAATGCATATCCGCTGAATAATACCTGAATGCTTTATTGAACACGATTAATGTGTTGGCTGAATGGGTAATTTGAATATGCTTAATACCTTATAGTTTATTAATTATTTATTATTTTACTAGTATTATAGACAAATTTATAATAAAAAAATCACTTATATTGCAAGATTCATTTTCTACTCAAAAAGAGCGGATTAATTATAATAGCACACTGCATACTAGACTCTTCAAAGCGAATTCGTATTGACTTGAATAGTCTTCCTTCGAATCTTGGACTTGAACAAACTTTATGTATTTGAATTTTTTTTTTTGTATAATATTGATATATTCAAGTTTTCCTTTTATTAGTTCTTGTATCATTAAAAATTGTTAATTGTTACCCTATGAAAAAATTCCTTGAAGTGCCACTCATCCTAAAATAAAAAAATCCAAATATTAGAATTAGGTAGAAAGCACGAGAGTGAGACCCTTCCAATTGAGGCCTTTTTCCCACTCATCCATCCAAGCAACTTTGTTAGGTAAAGCAAGAAGAGTTAAAAGAAGGGGTAGGAGATCAGAGCAAAGAAAGGGGGAAGTTCAGTTCAGCGAACAAAGGGAGCAAGAGATAAAAAATAAAGGGTGTGGATAAAAAAGAAAGAAGGAGTAAAAAAGAAGTAGTGCCGGGATCCGTCCAAAAAGATAGAAGAGATAAGAATAAAAATAATAATAATCGGGAGAGACACAAAGTCCTGCATGGGAGGGAGAGCACGAAGGAGTAAAAAATAAATAGTGGAGGGATCCGTCCAAAAAGACAGAATAGATAAAAATAAAAATAATAATAATCGAGAGAGACACAAAGTCTTGCATGGAAGTGAGAGCACGAAGGAGTAAAAAATAAATAGTGGCGGGATCCGTCAAAACAGACAAAGAAGTGATAAGAAAAAATAATAATAATAATTCGGGAGACACAAAGGACATGGGAGCCCGAGAGGGAGAGCCAGAAGGGTAAAATAAAAAGCGGAGTGATATTTTCACATCAAAATTTGAAGAAAAAAAAAGTGTATGTAAAGAATATTTTGACTTGGAAATAACATATTTTGACGTAAAAATATTGTTCCAAGATAAATAGTGGAGGAAGCAGTACAAAAAGACAAAGAAAATGGTGTCCCATGGTTTTAAGGTTGACAAACTTTTTAAAATACGTCAATTTGGTTAGACAAGCAAAAATCACGTGGGTTCAAAATCCCAGAGAAAGACTTGCTGCAGATGTGTAACCTTTTAACATGATTTTTGAAGGGGACTGCTAATAGATTATTAAAGCTTTGTTGTCTAGTGTCTACTGAGTTTGATGGTTCTAGGAATGGTCATATTTTTTGCTCTTGCTCGGGCCAAGTTGAGTTTTGTTAGAAAATTTTCTATTATGCATGTTTGTAGGGAGGCTAATCAAGTGGCACATTGTTTAGCAGATTTGGTTGGAATCTCATCCACCTTTTCTGCAGCGGTGTTTATCTTCTGATGTATTCTCTGCTTTTGTTTAATGCATATCTATTGATGGGTTTTCTAAAAAAAAAGACTTGCACGGAGGTGGACTTTTTTTAGATAAAGATCAACAATATTTGGATTCAAAACAATTCAGATTTGGACATATCAAAACTCATAAATTAAGACTTACATTATTTTTATATATATAAAGTTGTAAACATACACATATAAATACACACACAATATATATATATATATATATATAACAAGTTGAATTCAACGATCATTCATAAATAGAAACAAAAACTAACTAAACTAAGTAACATATAAAGTAGTAAATTTTTATGTTTATGCAAAAAAATTCATGAAGTAGAACAAATTATTGCATAAAGAAATTATTTTATCATTTTTAAATATAACGTTGATGTTCTTTTATTTTGTATTTTTCTTCTATTAGATAACAAATATTTCTTAAAAAAATTTGTTTTTCTTTTAAAATCTCTAGACAATTTACGGCAAACTCCTTTGAGATTTTGTGAAATTGTGATATTTTAAAAAATGACACTTTACGCTTGCTCATTTGTTAAAAATAATGACACTCCATCCCCTTACATTTGATAAAAATTAGTGTTATTTTCTAAGATAGGAGAAAGTATTTTCTAAGACCTCAAGAGAGTTTGCAGTCACTTATCCAAAAAGTTTTCAACCCTAAAAGACATTGATTAAATAAGAAACATTTTCTTTCTATATTTCTTTAAAAAAATTAAGACATTGAAAATATTTTTACAAATATCACATTAGACTTTGATGTAGTGTCACTTTGGTCTTCAAATTTTCATTTTGAATAAGTAACCCGTAGAATTTAGGTATGTGATAAATTAAATCAAACATTTTGTTAATATCTTCTATTAAAGTTTAAGGAATTTTATCAAATAATGATTAATGTGTACATACTTTTTGTTACAACATTAATCATTTTAAAATATTATTATTACCATATACGGGTTTAAATTTGTGACACATTAACAAAGAAATTATAAACTTAATGATCAATAGCTAATTATTTGAATCAAAAGTTTTAGGATAAATTGATCCTCATGTCAAATTCCAATCAACACTAATATTTGACTTATCAAAAAAAAAAAAAAATCAACACTAATATTTTGTATTAATAATAATATTAATATATATATATATATATATATATATTATAAAAATGGGTACAGGGAATTAAGGACGTGCTTCTTCTTCTTTTTTATTTTTATTTTTTTCTTGGTAAAGCCCCATTGTGGGAAATTTTTTAACTATCCAAAGACTGAGACATTGACTTGAATCTTCCTTCCCTGTGCCTACAAAAGGAGCATCTCTAGGAAGTTTAAAGACATCCAAACACAATAGAATAAATCGCTGTAGAGAAACAAATTTGCTCTGTGCCTCACTGCCCCCAACAAAGTTTGGATATTTAGAAATTCCATTTCCTTGTAAATTTTATCCCCCAACAAGCTTATTTTGATGGATATTTGTGATACATTTTGCACAAATGCATATCTGCTGAAATAATAGCTGAATGCTTTATTGAACATGATTAATGTGTTGTAATTTGAATATGCTTAATACCTTATAGTTTACTAATTATTTATTATTTTACTATTATTATAGACAAATTTATGATAAAAAAAATCACTTATATTGTAAGATTCATTTCCTACTCAAAAAGAGCGGAGTGATTATAGCACACTAGACTCTTCATAGCGAATTTGTATTGACTTGAATAGTCTTCCTTCGAATCTTGGACTTGAACAAACTTTATGTATTTAAATTTTTTTTTTTTTTGTATAATGTTGATATATTCAAGTTTTCCTTTTATTAGTTCTTGTATAATTAAAAAATTTTAATTGTTACCCTATGAAAAAATTCCTTGAAGTGCCACTCATCCTAAAATAAAAAATCCAACTATTAGAATTAGGTAGAAAGCACGAGAGTGAGACCCTTCCAAATGAGCCCTTTTTTTCACTCATCCATCCAAGCAACTTTGTTAGGTGGAGCAGGAAGAGTTTAAAGAAAGGGTAGGAGATCAGAGCAAAGAAAGGGGGAAGTTCAGTTCAGTAAACAAAAAGAGCAAGAGATTTAAAAATATAAAAAAATTCGGGAGATACAAAGTCCTGCATGGGAAGGAGAGAAAGAAGGAGTAAACAAGAAATAGTGACGGGATCCGTCCAAAAAGACAGAAGAGATAAAAAATAATAATAATAATAATCGGGAGAGACACAAAGTCCTGCATGGGAGGGAGAGCACGAAGGAGTAAACAATAAAGTCAATAAAGACAAGGGAGCCCGAGTGGGAGAGTAAGAAGAGTAAAATAAAAAGAATATTTTCACGTCAAACTTTGAAGAAAAAAAAATGTGTTTGTAAAGAATATTTTGACGTGAAAATGGTGTCCAATGGTTTTAAGGTTGACAAACTTGTTAAATACGTCAATTTGGTTAGATAAGCAAAAATCACGTGGGTTCAAAATCCCAGAGAAAGATTTGCTGCAGATATGTAACCTTTTAACATGATTTTTGAAGGGGACTGCTAATAGATTATTAAAGCTTTGTTGTCAACTGAGTTTGTAAAAAAAAAAACATTTTACCAAGAAAAAAAAAAAAAAAACAATATTATAAAAATGAGTACAGAGAAGACGTGCTTTTTTTTTTTTTTTTTTTAATTACTTGGAAAAGCCCCATTGTGGGAAATTTTTTAACTATCCAAAGATTGAGACGACATTGACTTGGATCTTCCTTCCCTGAGCCTGCAAAAGGAGCATCTCTAGGAAGTTCAAGGACACAATAGAATAAATCTCTATAGAGAAACAAACTTGCTTTGTGCCTCACTACCCCCAATAAAGTTTAGATATTTAGAAATTTCTAAATTTTATCGTTCGCCTCCCTAAGCATATATAGCCTATAAAAAGGTACATACACAAAGTTACTTGATTCATCAATAACAAAAATGTGTTATGGTCGTAATGCTCAAGCAACTCTTGCAATTGGCAGCTGGCATAAGGTACTGTTGCCATTGATCTTACTGTGGGCAACAAAAGCAGTAGTTGTTAACGCACTGGCCTTGAAAGGTTGTGAAGACCAATACTACTGTGGCAACGTCAGTATTCCATACCCATTCGGCACAAGAGAAGGATGCTACATGAATAAAACTTTCCTCATCACTTGTAATCGCACCTCCAACCCTCCCTTGGCGTTTTTGCGTAAGGGCAATCTAAATGTGACGAAAATATGGCTTTCGGGTGAATTGCGCATCTATGCCTACAGTGCCAAGGATTGCTACAACCAAACTGGTTGGCGTACAGCTTATGATACCGAGCTCCGATTGAGCAATTTCCCTATCTCCAACACCCGAAACAAGTTCACTGTCATTGGTTGTGACACGAGTGCTATGATAAGGGGTTCTTCAGGGACAACTTACACAACTGGGTGCATTTCGCTATGTGCTGACAAGAAGGATGTGGTTGAGGGGTCTTGTTCTGGTATTGGTTGTTGCCAGACTGCTATTCCAAAAGGAGTAGTGGATTTCAATATCAATGTCAGCTCTTACAACAACCACAAAACAGTGTGGGACTTCAATCCTTGCAGCTATGCTTTTGTAGTAGAGGAAGGAGCTTACAACTTTTCTAAACGAGATCTTCGAGATTTCAGAAATCGAACTATAAAGACCCCGCTGGTGCTAAATTGGGCAATAGGGGATCAAAATTGCAGTGAAGCTAAAAAAGATCTACAAAATTACGCATGCACAAGCAGTGATAACAGAACTGTCTGTCATGACTCGGACAATGGTAAAGGGTACTATTGCAGTTGTTCCAAGGGATTCGAAGGCAACCCTTACCTTCCAGATGGTTGCCAAGGTTACCAAATCCTTTTTTGCAATATATTTTATATTGGTCATTGTTTTTTAACTTTTATGTTACTTAATTTGGATTGCTGACTTTTTATCCGGATGGTTTTTTTTTTTCCATAGATATCGATGAGTGCCAAAATGCAACTCTCTCTCTCTGCGCCCAAAAATGCACCAATTATAATGGTACTTATGAGTGCTCCTGTGAGCCAGGATATGAAGGTGATGCCAAAAGCGATGGAACGGGCTGTAGACACGAATCCAGGATATGAGACTTCACGCCTTCTCATTAATTTGTTAAAAAATGACACTCAGTCTCCTTTGATAGAAATTAGTGTTATTTTCTAAAATAGGAGAAAGTATTTTATAAGACCTCAAGAGAGTTTACAGTCATTTATCCAAAAAGTTTTCAACCCTAAAAGACATTGATAAAATAAGAAACATTTTCTTTCTATATTTCTTAAACAAAATTTAAGACATTGAAAATATTTTTACAAATATCACATTAGACTTTGATGTAGTGTCAGTTTGGTCTTCAAATTTTCAATTTGAATAAGTAACCCGTAGAATTTAGTTATGAGATAAATTAAATCAAACATTTTGTTAATATTTTCTATTAATGTTTAATGGATTTTATCAAATAATGATTAATGTGTACATACTTTTTG
>BKZX01002931.1:12669-26742 GCA_014362285.1 Fagus crenata
ATCTCCTTAAAGAGAGCGAGATATCCGCGCCTCAGTCCAATTTGTATAGAATTAATTTTTTTAATTCCTTGCATTTTATTATAATTTTTGTATTACTCACCAACACTAACTATTTAGAGCAAATGAGGGATAAAACTCCCAAAAGAGAAGAGGAAAGGAAACAGTGGAACAATCCTCTCAAGTCTCACCACATGGGCAAAGGGATTCCAAGCACCAGAATGGTGTCTAAGGTTCTATACACTTGAACAAAAAGAAGATACAAAAGTTTATCAGAATATATGAAAACCGTGGGTGCTCGACCGTAAAACAAAAATAATCTGAAATATAGAAAATCAAAGGTACGCCAATTAAATCCTTTATAATATTAAGGCACAAATCATGCCTGATTGCTTTCCTTTTAAAATGAAAGCCTACCTACTTTCCTTTATAATATTAGAGAACATGTCACGCCTGACATCTTAACACACGCAGCCCATAATTGACCCATCCCATAAAAAAATGGAATAGAGGCTGAGTAACCCCCAAGTCAGAGTCAACTGCTCTTGTTTAGCAAAAAAAAAAAAAAAAAAACGTCAACTTCTCTTTCAAGACCGCCACAATGCAGCCGGCAACATTTGTTAAGATGTCATTAATGCCGAGTAACCACCTTCTCCCTCTCATTCTATTTTTATCTATTAATTGTGGGCTTAAACTATATGAACTGTCATAAGCTACGAATTAATTGGATATTAATAGAGGATCCATCAAGATTTAAAAGAAAATTATATACAAGTACCATCTCAATTGAATTTTTCTAAATACATGGGTTTCAACCCGTAGCATGCTTAAATTTTGTAAGTTCTTAATTTCACAATTAACGCCTCACGATGGCCACTTCAAACAGTGTTATTGGGCAACTTGAGAAAAACTTCCCAAACATATTTTTGGGAATGAGACATAAAATCCGCCATATGACTTCAAGGAAATTCTAGCACTATACTCTCATAAACTAGTCGGTAACCCATGCAACGCACGTAAAAGTTTAATATAATATGACTTATGAGGTGGGATTATATTTAATGGACCCCTGTGGCAAATTAGAATTACGCTAAAGAGGGAATAAGAGTGGTGATTTATATAATAGTCACATTAAGCTATCAAGTTTCTCTGACCTAGGGAATGACTCCGTCAAACTCTAGCCGCTAGTAGAAAAAAGTCCTTGTCTTTTGTACAAGCATAGTCCCTCTCGTGTGGCTACACCTGTAGGTTCTCAGTACGTTGTTCTCTTTATCTATGTTTTTTATTTTATTGTTTTTTGTTTGTTTCTCTCCTATTCCCTACATCGTGGATTATGGATTCGCTGGAAGCACAATGGGAAAAGTTCTCTCTCTCAGAAGTTGAGGGGAACACGGCAAATCTTGTCTCGACAACAAACTCCCCAAAAAGTTTTCTGGCAACCAAGTTTCTCACCCGCAGAGTCCTGAATGCGAAAGCTGTGGCTCGTACGTTTACGCCATTATGGAGGACAGATCATGGCTTCACCATACGAGACATGAATCAAAATAGACTGGTTTTTGTTTTTGAAGATGAAGCTTACGAAGAACGAGTCATGATGGGTGAACCTTGGGCTTATGACAAGTATTTGATAATCCTCCAACGTATTAGGAGGAGGAAGCCATAGAAGACGTTGTTTTCCAAGAGACTTCTTTATGGGTTCAACTCCATGGATTGCCAGTTCGAAGAATGAATCCAGAAGTGACCAATACCCTTGTCTCCTCCCTGGGAAGAATTGAACAAATATCAGATGGGGACACAAACGCAGATGGTGGCCAAGCAATGCGCATTCGTGTTCGCCTGGATGTTACCAAGCCTTTATGCTGTGGGAGAAAGGCTAGACTGGTAAAAGGTCGAGAAACTTGGATCTCTTTCAAATATGAAAGACTCCCCAATTTTTGCTACTGGTGTGGACTTCTTTCACACAGTGATAAGGATAGCCCAAAATGGTTACTAAACAAAGAAGAGTTGAGAGCAGAGGATCAACAATTCGGGCCTTGCTTTAGAGCTGTGAATGAACGCCTATGGAGGAAAACTTAGATAAAAGTTGACGGCATCTGTCGACCACCAAACCCAAAACAACCCAAAACACCATCCTCACAAACAGCCAACCTGACACCACCCACCACCACAAACCCCCAATACCAGACCTAACAAACCCCATCACCCTAACCCTCCACAAATCACTTTACCCACAATGCTGAACCACCCACACCTCCAAAAAAACCAATGCCCCACTGCCCATATTTCCCAATCACACAACCCCCACGATGGTGGTCAACGACTTGCAAGATAAGTATGACGGGTTGACTAATATGGATGTTGAGGAAAATCAATCTCTCCGATCATATCTCTCTGCGAATCATACTAATGGTGCATCTAATTTTGAGCAGGAATTATGCGTTATTGATGCAGCAATAGACTTTGTCCCCAAATCACCAGCTGGCATGCCCACTCTCTCAGCTAGCAACTCTATCCCTCCCACTTCCATACCCACCACACATGCCCCACCAAAATCACCCCTTGTACTAGGTGACATTACCAATACTGTGCAGTCCCACCTAAAAAACACAAAGTCCCAAACGAGTAAGAAATCTTGGAAGAGATTGGCTAGAGATAATGGTGAGCAACTTAATACCCAATCAGAAATAACCCAGGGCAAAAGACTATCGAGCTCTATGGAGGATGAAGTACTTCTTGAAGCAGGAATGAAGAAACAAAGAGGGACCTTTTACAATCCCATATCGACGGAGGCTGTAGAGCAGCCCCGCCGAGCGCCATGAATTGCTTAGCATGGAACTGTCGTGGGCTTGGGAACCCACGTACAGTTCAGGAAATTGCATGTTTGGTACGTGTGCAAGATCCCTCTGTTGTGTTTCTAATTGAAACATGGCAAGATGATAGTCCTTTAGAAAGATTATGTTGTCAATTGCAATTTGCGAATAAGTTTGTAGTGAAGAGTAGAAATAAGGGTGGTGGTTTATGTCTGCTATGGAAGAATGAAGTGAAGCTAAGAGTGCAAAGTTTCTCGCACTCACATATTGATGCATCTGTAAGTGAGAACCAGCCGGATGCTTGGCGTCTCATTGGTTTCTACGGAGCCCTGGAGACCCACCTGCGTGAAGAGTCGTAGACTTTGCTTCGAAGACTCAACTCCCAATCTGCGTTACCATGGTGTTGCCTGGGAGACTTCAATGAATTAGTCAGAGTTGAGGAGAAACAAGGTCGTCTTAGTCGATCGAAAAACCAAATGCAACGATTCCATGATGCTCTTGATGACTGTGGTTTTATAGACTTGGGTTATTCCGGTCCGAGTTATACGTGGACCAACAACCGAGTGGGTGACATGACCTGGGAACGGCTAGACAGGGCGGTTGCAACATCAAATTGGCTAATGCTCTTCCCAATAGCTAAAGTCCATCATCTTGAAGGACGTTGGTCCGATCACAAACCAATTTTGGTGAGCACTGAACCTGTTCGAACTCCAACAAAAAAACTCTTTCGTTTCGAAGAGATTTTGACCTCTGATGCAGGCTGCGAGCAAACAATTGAGGCCTATTGGAAGACAACGAAAACCGGAGTTCCCATGCACCCAGTGTGGGATAAAATTCATGCATGCAGAAAAGGGCTTCGGTTGTGGAGTCGCCACAGCTTTGGTAACGTGAAGATGCAGATTAAGGATGTGGAGCAACGACTCAAACAGGCAGAGACTAACTCTATGCTTGGAAGGGACCACCTCCAATACAAACTTTTACAAAAAGAACTTCACACACTCTTGAACAAAGAGGAGAGAATGTGGAGGCAGTGCTCGAGAGCGGAATGGTTACAAGCAGGGGATCGCAACACTCAATACTTTCACTGTAGAGCTACACAGAGAAAAAGAAGGAATCATATTCACCAATTAAGAGACCCAACTGGTTCATGGATGGCACACCAATCCCAGGTACCAAATTTGTTCATTGATTTTTATAATAAATTATTCACCTCTGCGAATCTAAGCCAGATAGAGAACGTGGTAGAAGGGATCCCACGGGTTGTCACACCTGATATGAACCAGCACCTTACAAGAGATTTTGTACCTCTGGAAGTCATTGAAGCAATGAAACAAATGTCACCCACCAAGGCCCCAGGCCCCGATGGTCTACCACCAGTGTTTTACCAAAAATACTGGCATCTTATTGGTGAAAACATCTCCAATGCAGTCTTAACATGCCTCAACACGGGTAAGATCCTTAAAGCCATCAACCATACTCATATTACCTTCATCCCCAAAGTCAAGAACCCAGAAACAGTGCAAGAATTTAGACCAATAAGCCTTTGTAATGTCATTTACAAAATCATTTCAAAGGTGTTAACAAACAGACTCAAAAGAGTCCTTCCACAGATTGTTTCAGAATCCCAGAGTGCATTTGTTCCGAGGAGACTAATCACTGACAATATTTTGGTGGCTTTTGAGACGCTTCACCACATGCACCAACAAAGAAAAGGGAAATACGGTTCAGTGGCTCTCAAGCTCGATATGAGTAAGGCGTATGATAGGGTGGAGTGGAAGTTTTTGGAAAAGTCATGCAATAAATGGGGTTTCATCACAAATGGGTAACCATCATGATGGAATGTATTTCCACTGTATCATATTCTATTCTTATAAATGGTGAACCCCATGGCTATATAAAACCCTTTCAAGGATTACGCCAAGGGGACCCATTATCACCTTACCTATTTCTTTTACGTGCAGAGGGTCTCCACTCACTCCTCCAAAGGGCAAAAAATGCAGGAGATATACATGGTGTCTCCATTAGCCGAAGTGGTCCAAAGCTCACACATCTCTTCTTTGCTGATGACTCCCTGCTATTCTACAAAGCAACTACTAATGAGATTAGGTGTATCCAAGATATTCTCATGGAATATGAGCTTGCTTCGGGTCAACAAGTAAACCGCTAGAAGACTACTCTCTTTTTCAGCAACTCCACCCCACAACACATCAAGGATAGTATCCAGGCCATGCTTGGGGTACCCGTAATTCAGTAGTATGAAAGGAACCTAGGCCTTCCCTCATTCGTTAGGCGAGCAAAATATTCCAATTTTGCTTAGATTAAAAAGAGAGTTTGGAGTAAATTAAAAGGGTGGAAGGAAAAACTAATTTCACAAGCTGGAAGAGAAATTCTCATCAAGTCAATTGCCAAGCAATCCCCGCCTATGCCATGAGTTGTTTTCGTCTCCCCAATCGTTTAATTAAGGAAATTGAAGTTCTGATCCGTAGATTCTGTTGGGGACAAGGAGGAGAGAAGGGTAAAATGCATTGGCTCCTATGGGATTCCCTCTGCCAGGCAAAGAATAGTGGTGGTCTTGGTTTTCGAGAGCTGGGTTCTTTTAATGAAGCACTTCTGGCGAAACAAGTGTGGCGGTCAATGCATAATAAAACTTCACTGTTCTATAAAGTCTTCAAAGCAAAGTACTTTCCTCACTGTTCGGTCTTAGATGCGCAATTGACTGCAAGGAGCTCTTTTGCCTGGAAGAGCATTATGGGTACACGAGAGGTGATAAAAAAAAGGTCGATTTGGAGAATTGGGAATGGAGATCATATTCGAATTTGGGGAGAGCGTTGGCTGCCCGTAGCTCACCATCACACCATAATCTCGCCACGGTCACAACAAACCACCGTCACTCATGTAACTCATCTCATTGACCAAGATACCAGAGCGTGGGACACTGCTGTAGTCAAAGCAAACTTCCTACCTTTTGAAGCAGAGATCATTCTGGGGATCCCACTTTGTAACACAAGGAACGACGACATGCTTATATGGGGGGGCACAAAAACATGCCACTATGCAATACGAAGTGGTTATCACATGCTATTGGATGACAAGCAGGGAGAAGCACCAGGATCCTCAAATGCAGCACCCCAAACTCAGGTTTGGAAATCTATTTGGTCTCTCTCAGTCCCCTCAAAGGTCCGTCACTTCCTTTGGCGTGCTTGCCATGACTCTCTGCCAACTAGAAAGAACCTCCATCACAGGCATGTTCTAGATGACCCCTGCTGCCCAAACTGCTCAAACTCGGTAGAAAACAACCTCTATCCTCTTTGGCAATGTAAAAAACTGCAACCAATATGGCAAGCTGCCCCATGGGGACATCTCTTAGGTGATGCCTCATATATCGATTTCATGGAACTCTACTACAAAAACATGTAGATTCTCCAGACCCAGGAACTCCAGCTCTTTGCTATGCTCACCTGGTTAATTTGGTTCCGCCGTAACCGCTAATGTCTGGATCAACCTACTGATGAAATTGCTCGCCTCTACCCGAGAGCTCTTGAACTTCTCACGGAGTTCCATCAAGCTCAAAACAACCACTCACAGACAACCCATTCCACTGAACCCTCTGCTCGTACCAAATGGAAACCGCCGATCTTTGGTCGTTACAAGGTGAACTTCAATGGAGCCATCTTTGCGGAGACAAATGAAGCAGGGCTTGGAGCTTATACGCAACCACCGGGGGGAAGTAATGGCATCACTTTGCCAACGAATCCCATACCCCCATTCGGTTACAGCAGTGGAGGCTTCAGCTGCTAGGACAGCTGTCAACCTAGTCTTGGAGCTGGGTTTCAGAGAAGTGGATATTGAAGAGGACTCTTTAGAGATAATCAATGCTCTACTACAGAACTCGCCATGCTTCACTCTATATGGTCACTTGATCACGGATGCAAGCATCATTGCACAGCACCTAAATTCTTTTCAATTTATGCATGTAAAACGAGATGGCAACACTGTTGCTCACTCTCTTGCTAAAAGAGCCCGTCACTGTGAGCCTTTTGAAGTTTGGATGGAGTCTATTCCTCTTTACTTATGAAATATCCTGTCTTCTGATTTCTCATTAATTTAAATCACTTTGACTTTCTTCTAAAAAATATATATAATATGACTTTTTCTCTCTTTTATTTTTTGTCTAATTATGAAAATTGATAATTATGATAATTATTAAAAAAAAAAAACATTTATTATTATTGCATTTATATATAGAATATAATCTAGTATTAGACATTTATTATAATTGTGTAGATATATATGGAATAATATATTTTTTTCTTTTAAGGAAAATATATATTAAAATAATTAGGCGTAAAATTATCATAATTATTAAAAGCTTATGTGGCGCAATATTATGAAGTCAACCAAAAGTAAAAAAGTTAAATTTCAGTCTTACATTATAGTATATAGAGTATAGATTGAGTTTCAAGGCTCATTATGCAACACAATTAAATTCTATAGCGTCCTTTGAATCTATAGTAACCTTTGAAAATAACCCAACTGGTGGCCTTGCACAAAATTGGGGACTATTGTTACGGTTCCGAAAAACTTTTCTTCAAGGTTCCTATTATGTGCTTAGGTAGCACTGAAACATTATTTCAACTTGTTGATTATGGCTAGAAACTTAGCCAATCCAAAAAAAAAAAAAATTCTAATATCAAACCAACCACTCTTAGCATTTCATGATTAAAGATGAAATACCTGTATATATATACACATATATAGGTATGTGCATTACTACAATTAACATAAAAACTTTAGGTATTAAGAATGAGGTTTAGCTTGGTCTACATCTCTCTCACTCGTGGACAACAAGAGGCAAAAAACCAAATCTATTCTTATAATGCCTCAAAAAAGCATTAGATGATCCCTAAAGATCCGTCCAAACACAAGACGATCTAAAAAATAGAGGACTCGTTATGAGATGATCCCTAAAGATCCGTCTAAATGCGAGACGATATCAAAAATAGAGGACTTGTCTAAATATGAGATGATCTCCCAAAAAAAAGATCCGTCCAAATGCGAGACAACCTCAAAAAAAGAGGACTCGTCCACATATGAGATGATCCAAAAAATAAAAAGATCCGCCCAAAGACGATCTAAAAAATTAGAGGACTCATCCGAAAATGAGATGATCCCTAAAGTAAGAGGATTCTTCCAAATACGAGATGATCCCTAAAACAAAAAGACTCGTCCAGAACGTGAGACAATCCTTCTAAAGTAAAAGCATCTCGCTCCCCACCTAGGAGACATTCGTTCACTTAAAGTCTTTGCGCCTCATCTTATCTAGAGATACCTCATCAAGAAGGCCAAAAGAGTAGGCAAAGACTAAATAAAACCAAAAATTTCCTAATAATGAAGGAAACAATCGTCCAAACAAGCAAAAATGTCTATTGACATATCTACTGAAAAATAACGACGAAGGGGATAGTTGTCCAAACAAATGGACATGACTACTAAAAGGAAGGCCAAATGTTTCAAAGTCCCTGGGATAGTGAAGGGAACAACATACTTACCATGCAAGGAAAATAAGGTTATTACCAAAACACTCATGTGGTACTTGACATTCCGAAAGCCGTCCAACCTAAAACAGATAAACGACCTTGGAATAAGGGGCTTATGATGGGCATAGAAAAATCTAAGTCGTCCAAATACAATGTATCAAGGTATACCTCAGACGGACAACCATTACAAACCCATAAACTCCTCTAATTTTGTTATTAATGCTACCATTACGCACACCCATAAACTCCTTTAATTTCTTTATTAATACTATCATTACACCATTTATATCTGGTATTCATTGAATTATATATCTCTCTTGGCTTATATAAGGCCAATTAAGCCACTTGAACCAGGTATGCACACAGTCTTATGAGAAATCTCTTTCAATATGGGAAATCTAAAATATTTTACTGACTTAAGCATCGGAGACTCCCCTCCAAGGCTCACCCCGACAGGTTTTTCGATTCTCTTTGTAATAATAATAATAAAATAAATAAAATAATAAATAATAATAATAATCCATGCATCATCATCATCATTTGTAATAATAAAATAATAAATAATAATGATAATCCATGCATCATAAAATAAATAAAATAATAAATAATAATAATAATCCACACATCATCATCATCATTTGTAATAATCATAATAAATAAATAAAAACAATATTATAAGAATGGGTTTGGGGAAGGACCTTCCTCAGTGCTTTCTTTTTTTTTGGGAGAGCCCCATTGTGGGAAATTTTTTACTATCCAAAGACTCAGACATTGACTTGGATCTTCCTTCCCTTCGCCTACAAAAGGAGCACCTCTACAAAGTTTAAGGACATCCAAACAGAATAGAATAAATCTTTGTTGAGAAACAAACTTGTTCTGTGCCTCATCACTAGCCTCCAACAAAATTTGGATATTTAGAAATTCCATGTCCTTGTAAAATTTATCTTTCACCTCCCTAAGCATATATAGCCTATAAAAAGGTACGTACACAAAGTTACTTGATTCAGTAACAAAAATGTGTTATGGTCGTAATGCTCAAGCAACTCTTGACACCCCATTTTTTTAGGAAATTAGACTCGTTACACTCTATTTTGAGAAAATGATACTCTGCTCCCAAAGTTTTTATTAAAGATTAATGGATTTTATCAAATAATGATTAATGTGTACATACTTTTTGTTACAACATTAATCATTTTAAAATATTATTAGGATTAAATACCGTTTTGGTCCTCAACTTTTGGCATTTGTGTCAAATTAGTCCTTAACTTTTCAACTGTGTCAAATTGATCCTCAACCTTTCAACCTTGTGTCAAAATGGTCATTTGTCGTTAAGTGTTGGATGAAAAATACTGACATGGCTTAACAGTTTATTTTTTATTTTAAAAATATCTGACATGGCTTACCAACTCAATTTTTAATAAAAAAAAAAATACAAACTCAAATTAAAAAATAAATAAATAAATTATGAATATAAAACTCACGTGATTTCTAAGGGACCCAATACTCAATTTTTTTTTTTTCCAAATCCCTAACCTCCTTGCACAGCCATTCACCCCACCCCTTCCATTACTGCGTTGAATTAGTTTCATTATTGCGAGAGGAAGAAAGGATGGGATTTGAAAAAATCAATGAAAGTCATATGATTGTGAGGGTAAGTTCAACCACCGATCTTATGATTGGGTGGATAATTTCAAGTTTCCTTTCGTTATCGACGCACACTTGGTTATTGATTATAGGTAACAATAAAAACAAGGGATCCACGAATAAGTAAATCTTGCTCCATTGACTAATGGTTTGTCCTCGAGGATCCAGTATCTTGTTCTTTTCCTTCTCAAAGTCCTTAGAAAATATTTTATGCAAGACTTTAGCTTTAAAAAATCTCCCTGTCTCCCCAGAGGTTGATTTTGACGTTTTAATCCCATCAAAATTGTAGTTCCTTATTACATCATTTTCCATACTTCTAGAGAGGTTTGGTTCTTCAAGATCATCTTTAACTCTGATAATAAAAAAATAAAAATAAAAAGGGAGCATTTGTTACAGAATGAAATTATTACTATAATTCTTGATTAAATTTTGCATCAGCATCACATAGTCATAATACTAGTATTTTTATTTAAAAAGCATTTACTTTCATCTTTAATAAAAATTAAAAAAATAAAAACGTAATAGTGAGATCCCGTTTTATGCAGTAATTTTGAAGTAAATCACAAAAATAAATTGTTGCCGCTTGTGGACTAAAAAAGTTGAGTTTGTAGGTCAACAAGTCAACCAGGTAATTAAGGATGAATTACTCATATAAGCCCTGATTTTCTTTATGTTAGACATGAAATAAATATGAGATGTGGTCCAAGTTTGAAGCAGCCATTAAGGATTATTTACAAAAATGTTGTGTGGTTGTGAGAGATAACTCCAAAAATGGTGCGGATAAGCTCTTGCTGCTTGTGGACAGAAGTTTATTTTGTAGGTCAACGAGTCAACCGGGGAAGGATCGATGAAATTACATTAACTATAATCATCAAATCGTTGCAGTCGGCCAGAAGTTGATCATTAACGTTTTTCAGAGAGAAGGAATTCTGTAGTTATGCTACTCACTCCATCCCCTTAACCGGACCGGTTTCGAGTTTTGGATTGCTCAAACACGTCCCAATTTTGGTTACCTACTTACTATTAAATATTTTAAAAAAATAAAGGTCAAATTTTTAATTTTTTTTAATGCACAATTAAGATTATATTATGTTTTTAGCTTGAATTATATAAAAATAAAATGTAACCTCGATTATGGTACTTTATAATTATCATAATTCGACTCAAGGAAACAACTTCTCATTGCAAGATGATTTATGAATATTAAGATTAAGGATTAGAGATTTGTTTTTGTACTTTTGATAGCCATTAACCTTTTGTTTTTTTGAGACCCAATTACGTGTTTGTGACATTATGTTGTCGGATTAGTAAAAAGAAAGTTGTGGTTTTATTTGTACTTTTATTTGGGATTAATATGTTCAATTTTTTTGGAAGAATAAAGAAATAGAATTTATTGATGAATAACAGAATTAAAAGAAAGTGATTGATTTAATTGAGGAAATCCTGAGCTCTAAGTATAGGTTTTTCGAGAAAACTCAATCTCTCAAAAGTCTAGAAGAGTACATTTTTTTTTTTTTTTTTTTGAAAAATACAAATATTTTTCAAATGATTTTACTTTTCAAGAACTAAAGAGAAATTTATACAATTCCATCAAACGTCCTAAAGCAATAAATAGAACTCCACTATGCTAAAAATAAAAGACAATTACCATGGGTTGAAAAGTTAGTTTTCTTTAAGTTAAAATGATATAAAAGTTTTATTAATGTAATAAGTCACTGTTTACCATGGGTGGCACAGTAGGTTGACAGTCCCCAATCCAACACTAAAGTGTCAACATGTGAGAAAGCAATATAGTGAATAGAAATCAAATATAGCATTTTGGTAAATAAGCAATTATATAGTGGTATTTGTAAACTAAGAACCTTTCAAGAAGGTTCCTTTCAACTTATATTGTTATTTGGAACTCTCCATTACCATCTGAGTCAGAAGAGTTCTGTATGTTATTCAGAAAGCAAGCAACTGCAAGTCTTCCAGGAACTGAGACAATGAAATTGTCCAAAAAACAAAGAAACCAAGTTCTTCACATCCAGATATACTCAAAATGATCTATTGCCTTAAGCCCTTTTTTTGTATATTATTATTATTATTATTTTTTCAGTGGTTGCCCCAGGTAAATGCCTTATGAGGGGGGTTGCCCAAGCCCCATGTCTTGCGGGGCTTACCCCGAAACTGGCCCAGCCCCTTAATTTCCTTGTCCATTTTGTCTTTCTTTCTTCTAGCACTGTGTGTTACAGACCATGGGTATAAGCTGCTTTTGGTGTGGTGTTCTTCTTTACCTTCCTTCCCTGTGCCTACAAAAGGAGCATCTTTAGGAAGTTTAAGGACATCCAAACACAATAGAATAAATCTCTGTAGGGAAACAAACTTGCTCTGTGCCTCACTGCCCCCAACAAAGTTTAGATATTTAGAAATTTCTAAATTTTATCGTTCGCCTCCCTAAGCATAGATAGCCTATAAAAAGGTAAATACACAAAGTTACTTGATTCATCAATAACAAAAATGTGTTATGGTCGTGATGCTCAAGCAACTCTTGCGATTGGCAACTTGCATAAGGTACTGTTGTCATTGATCTTACTGTGGGCAACCAAAGCAGTAGTTGTTGTTAACGCACTGGCCTTGAAAGGCTGTGATGATTAGTGTGGCAACGTCAGTATTCCATACCCATTCGGCACAAGAGAAGGATGCTACATGAATGAAACTTTCCTCATCACTTGTGATCGCACCTACAACCCTCCCTTGGTGTTTTTGTGTAAGACCAATATAAATGTGACAGAAATATGGCTTTCGAGTGAATTGCGCATCACTGCCTACGTTGCAGAGGATTGCTACAACCAAACTGGTTGGACTACATCTTATCATAAACCTTGGTTCCGATTGCGCAATTTCCCCGTCTCCAACACCTGAAACAGGTTCACTGCCATTGGTTGTGACACGAGTGCTATGATATCGGGTTCTTCAGGGACAACTTACACAACTGGGTGCATTTCGCTATGTGCTGACAAGAAGGACGTGGTTGAGGGGTCTTGTTCTGGCATTGGTTGTTGCCAGACTGCTATTCCAAAAGGAGTAGTGGATTTCAATATCAATGTCAAATCTTACAACAACCACAAAAGAGTGTGGGACTTCAATCCTTGCAGCTATGCTTTTGTAGCAGAGGAAGGAGCTTACAACTTTTCTAAACAAGATCTTCGAGATTTCAGAAACCAAACTATAGAGACCCCGGTGGTGCTAAATTGGGCAATAGGGGATCAAAATTGTAGTGAAGCTAAAAAAGATCTACAAAATTATGCATGCACAAGCAAGGATAACAGAACTGTCTGTCATGACTCGGACAATGGTAAAGGGTACTATTGCAGTTGTTCCAAGGGATTCGAAGGCAACCCTTACCTTCCAAATGGCTGCAAAGGTTACCATATCCTTTCTTGCAATATATTTTATATGGTCATTATTTTCTCATTTCTGACTTTTATGTTACTTAATTTGGATTGCTCACTTTTAATTTGGATGGTTTTTTTTTTTTCGTAGATATCGATGAGTGCAAAAATGCAACTCTCTCTCTCTGCGCCCAAAAATGCACCAATTATAATGGTACTTATGAGTGCTCCTGTGAGCCAGGATATGAAGGGGATGCCAAAAGCGATGGAACGAGCTGTAGACGCAAACCCAGTACCTTGATTGTTAGAGTTGCGCTAGGTGAGAAACATTGATAAGTTGCTTTCTATTAGAGTACTTTAATATTGTTAACATAGTTTTGCTTGAAGCTTTACCATGAAAGCTTTTTAATTTAATTTTATTTTTTTAAAAGGGTAAACTATTCTCTCCTTTCAACTTAATCCAAATGACACTAGCTCCCTCTCCCAAGCTTTTGTATAAATGACACTTTCTAATAATCTCAATGAAACATGAGATCAATGAGATCGTAAGTTCAAACATCCCAATAAGTATCTTAGAGGGTCACTCCAAATAGATTTAATTACATGGTATGTGTGGGTTGGGAGGGCTAGCTACACACACCGGAATGAACAATCAAGCTCTCAAAGAGCTATAGACACTCACATTAGTAATAACAAAAATGATACTATCTA
>BKZX01002932.1:0-11522 GCA_014362285.1 Fagus crenata
AGAGCTATAGACACTCACATTAGTAATAACAAAAATGATACTATCTATTTGAGGTTTTTACAAATGCATTGGATAAGTTCATTTTTTACTTTCTTAAAAAAAAAAAAAAGGGTAAATTACACTGACAACCCCTTCTTTTGGGGAAACTAGACTCGCTACACCCTAGTTCGGAGAAATGACACTCCGCTCTCAAATTTGCAAAATAATTAACACTCAGCACCCTTTTTCCCCAATTTTTAAAAGAATATTCCCCACTTAAACTTAAAATAATTGAAATATAATTTTTTTTGTTTTTGTTAACTTTAGTTAGTTAGACATTGGTTAAAAAAATAAACAAAAAAAGGAAAAAAATGAAAAAGGGTGGAGTGTTAATTATTTTACAAATTTGAGAGTAGAGTGTCATTTCCTCAAACTAAGGTGTAGCGAGTCTAATTTCCCCAAAAGAAGGAAGTGTCAGTATAATTTACCAAAAAAAAAGAAAAACTACCTAAACTATTGACGAAATGACACTTCCTCCCTTGTTTGAGATTTGTATAAATTGAGAAATTACCGATAATCCCAAAAGTTTAAGCTATTAGGTTATGGTGAATTTAATTATTTAACCAATATTCTAACACTCCACCTCACGTGTGGGATTAGACTCCCCCTTAATGAATGGGGCCCAACACGTGAAATTTTTAATTTTTTAAAGGGAGGTAGAGTGGAGTTAGGGTTCGAACTTGGAATCACCTGCTCTGATACCATGAGAAATTACCGATTATCCCAAAAGCTTAAACTATTAGGATATGGTAAATATAATCACTTAACCAATATTCTAACATAAATAACATTCCCCTCTTGATATTTCTACACATGTGTAAGAATCATCTTTTTCAAAAAGTAGAATATTCTTTTATTGAAGTAACAATGTGAAGACATGGACTAATATGTTTTTATTTATTTATTTATTATTATTATTATTATTATTATTATTATTTTTATAGAAACCTCTATGGAAAGAGTGTCGTTCCAAAAAACCTTAAAATATGTTGGTATAATTTACCAAAAATATTATTCGTACAAAACTTTCTATAAATTTAACCATAGTTTTATTATTTATTTTACATCATTTTAACATTCTACCATAATTATCTTAAAAATAATTGAGTCTTACAAATTGTGCTTGCATGTGTGGTTCAACCAAAGTGACCTAAGTATTACAAGCTATATAACACACTTTTACAATGTGATACACTTAGAAATGTCCATCTGGGATAGCTTGTTTTGGGCACTTATTTTTCAAAAGACTAGTTTGTTTGTTTGTTTTTTTTTTTTTTTGCATCTTTAAAGTTTGCATTAATTTCAATTCTCATCCTTAAACGTTAAAAAGTTCTTTTTTCATTACTAAATTATTGAAAATGTTACACTTTATATCCTTAAAATAAAAAAATAAAAAAAAAATAAAAAATCATTTTTCATCCCTATTTTGCCACTAAACTATTGGGAAAACTCTTTAAAAAAAAAGTGTAACGTTTTCAATAGTTTGTGGATAAAAAAAGAAATTTTTGAAATTTAAGGATGAAAAACGAACTTCATGCAAACTTTAGGATAACAAATATTTTAACCTTTTAAAAATAGTACATATTTTAATAAGTAAGGTTTTAATAAAATGTATCTAGGAAAAATAAAGTGAGGGTTTAAAAAGCTGTATCTAAATATTGGAAAAAATTAGCTCGACAATTTATTGAAATTACAATTAAAAGTATTAATAAATCTTATTATTTCTCAATAAAAAGGTGTATGGAGAATGGGACGATCCAAATTGAATTTTCATATCTCTATCTCTTCAAGTTCTACCGT
Source organism: Fagus crenata (assembly GCA_014362285.1). NCBI lineage: Eukaryota > Viridiplantae > Streptophyta > Magnoliopsida > Fagales > Fagaceae > Fagus > Fagus crenata. The sequence continues at coordinate 1,840 of BKZX01002932.1, forward strand.
GTGTGTGAACTAGACTCATTTCACTAGTATTATACTGAGCCATTTAATCTCAATAACTTCAAACACTTATAAATTAATAATTAAGGACTCTCTCTCCCTATTAATATGGAATTTATTTTTTATTAAAACACCAACTATTCACTTAACTACATAAAACTCCCACTTCTTCTCATTTAATTAATTCATTTAATCATTTTAATATCAAAATATACCAATAGAGGGACTAAGTATATAAAAATAATTGACGTAGTTTATTCTAAGTAAAACTTAAATATCAAAGTTCTAAGAAATTTTAGATAAGGTTATGGTTAAAACTTTAATACCAAAGTACCAATTGAGGTACTGATGTTACATAAAATCTGCATATTTATTATATAAGAGTGATGTATGAAAAATTATTCATTAGTCCCGAACTATAAATAAATGTATAGTCTCCTCCTCTGATCAAAGAGTGGTGGGTCCTACCATGAGTTTAATTAATGAGACCCACCATTTATGTGAAATGGGGACTATGTATTTATTTGTTGTCCTAGACTACTGAATAATCACTAGTGATGTATGGGATGCAAAATGCAAATAAAAGCCAATATTTTGAAGGCTCACTTGATTGTATTTTATTTCTGCATATTTATTATATAAGGGTGTTGTATGGGATGCAAAATGCAAATAAAATGCAATATTTTGAAGGCTCCCTTAATCGTATGTTTATTTCTATTTCATCTTATTCAAAATGACCTTGTCAGTTTTTTAGTTCATGTAGTGAAGCTTCACTTCATTAAATGTGTAGGTGTTAGTGTTAGCCTTTTGGTGCTACCTTTGTGCATTTCTTGGCTATATTGGGGATTTAGGAAAAGGAAGCTCATGAAACTCAAAGAAAAGTTTTTTGAACAAAATGGTGGTTTTCTACTACAACAACTTTCCAGACACAATGGATCTGTTGAAACAACTCAAATATTTATTGCAGAAGAACTCAAGAAGGCAACTAACAATTACCATGAAAATAGAATCCTCGGCCAAGGAGGCCAAGGAACTATATACAAAGGAATATTACCTGATAACAGAATAGTTGCCATTAAGAAGTCCAAAATACTAAATCAAAGCCAAGTTGAACAATTCATTAATGAAGTGAGTGTTCTCTCTCAAGTGAACCATAAAAATGTGGTAAAATTGTTGGGATGTTGCTTGGAGACTCAAGTTCCTCTGTTAGTGTATGAATTTGTTACTAACGGTACCCTTTTTGAACATATACACTACACAAGCCATGCCTCCATGCTTCCATGGCCATCACGTTTGCAAATAGCAGTAGAAACTGCAAGAGTAGTTTCTTATTTGCATTCTGCTGCTTCCACTCCAATCATTCATAGAGATATCAAGAGTACAAACATACTCTTAGATGATAAGTACACAGTTAAGGTATCTGATTTTGGAGCTTCAAGGCTAATTCCTTTGGATCAAAGTCAATTAACCACATTGGTGCAAGGGACGCTTGGATATTTGGATCCAGAATACTTTCATTCAAGCCAATTGACTGAAAAGAGTGATGTTTATAGCTTTGGAGTTCTCCTTGCAGAGTTACTAACTGGAAAGAAGGCATTTTCTTTTGACAGACCTGAAGAAGAGAGAAACTTAGGCATATATTTCGTCTCATCAATTAATGAGAACCATTTGTTTGAAATTATAGACCAACAAGTGTTGAATGAGGGAAATGTTGAGCAACTTAAAGAAATTGCAATGTTAACGAAGAGATGCTTAAGATTGAAGGGAGATGAGAGGCCTACAATGAAGGAAGTCGCAATGGAACTAGAGGGCTTGAAAGCAATGGAGATGCATCAATGGATGAAAAGCAATGTGGCTTCAGAAGAGACTGAGAACTTGTGCAGTAAACCATATGATGCTTGTTTTGGTGGTGCTAATAGCGATTCTGCATGTTACGACAACTTAAATGACCAAGTCATCATATCTGAACTTGATGATGGGCGATAACTATCCAATTTGTTAAAAGGTGATATAGTACTTAAGTTTATTATTGTTATTGTCCTTATGTCTTTTTCTTTTCTTGTACTGAGGACCTGAGGTGAAGGACGTATCCACACTTTACATTCATCGTCTATTCACTGCTTTGTAATAAATTTGTCATCTATTTATGAGAATTAGCAAATTCACTTTGGTTATTTATAGATGGTGTGGATGACTTGGTTGTGGCATAGCGAATCATGTCTTGGTGCACTAGTTTTTATTTTATTTTTTTATCTTTGCTGTTCGTATCCAAATGGGACTACAATTTTAAAATTGGGGATGAAAATTTCTTAAAACGACACGTATGTGATTAAGTAGAGGGAGAAAAAAAAAAAAAAAAAACAAAACAAAACAAAACTGAAATTAGAAAGAAGCATTTGATATTATTGGGCTTGTTTGGTACATGTTTTCATTTTGTGTTTTCAAATCATAACTTTTTTTTAACTTTTATAATTGAGATTTGAAACTTGTTTGAATTTAGTTTTTGAAAAAAAATTCTAATTGGTACCTTATTTTCAAGTCAGATTTTGAAACTCAATTTAAATAAATTTTTCTGGTTGAGAGTTTGTTTTCAATTTAAGTTTTGGGTTGCATTTACATATATTGTAGAGGATTATTCCCTCCCCCAATTTTTTTTTTCTTTTTTTTGGTCACCCTTTTTCTCCTCACTTGTTCAGACCTTACCCATTCCATTTTTACTTCTTTTCTTTTCCTCCTCAATCCCCAATCTTCAGTAGTTCATCCGAAGATTCATGCATGTATTAGTGTTCTTCAATTTGCATAAGTGAATATAGAGCTTGAAGGTCCTCCAACGAAGTTCTTGGAAGATTTGAATTCTCGGATTCTTGGAGGTTCAGTAGAAGCCAAGTGGTTAGAAGAAGAAGAAAAAAAAAAAAGACCCCTTCCCCTTATTTCTTTTCATTTTATTTTTTTCTTTCTTTCTTTCCCCTTCAATCCTCACCCTCACTGACCTCTTCCACCATTTTTCTTTCTCTTTTTTTTCTTCTTCTTTTTATCCCCTCAACCCACCCTCACTGACCTTTTCAACCATTTTTTTTCTTCCTTTTTTCCCCTTAATCCACCCTCACAGTTCTTTGTTTGTTGGCGTGGATCGGTGGCCATGGGGTTGAGTTTGGGTTTGCAGTTGCCGTGGGTGTGGGTGTGAGTGTGGGTTAGATGTTGTGTTTGATGTTTGAGTTTAAGGTTGCCATAAGTTTGATGTTGGGTTTGAGGTTGTCGTGGGTGGTCGTTGGCGTGGGTGGTTGTTGGCGTGGATCGGTGGCTGTGGTGCTGAATCTGGGTTTGAGGTTGCCGTGGGTGTGGTGGAGGTTTGTGAATTTGATGGTGGAGGTTTGTTCCTTCTCTGATCTGTTTCTCCTTTGTGTAAATATTGGCTGTGTTGTATTATTTGGTTGCAAATTAATTAATGACAACGTTAATACGAATCCGGTTTCAAAAAAGGCCAAAACAGGTCCAAGCTATTCTGAAAAATGGCACAGGATCCACAAAAAAACTAATTCGTTTTTTAGATTAAAATTAGAAACTGGTGAACCAAACAAACTAAAATCCAGTGGGATCCTCATTTTTTTGGTTTACAAACAAGAAAATCCTTTTTAAAAAGGGTGTACCAAACAAGTCCATGTTGTTTTGTTGGATCCGAAATCAACCCGTGTACAATGCAAAGCCTGGTCCCTCATTGAAGTGATCAAAGTTTATTTTTATTTTCATTTTATATTTGTTGATGGTCATTTTTACGGGTTCCTCAAGCTAATAAAGCAAAGATAGACCTAAGCCCAATCCATGACAAATCACCCATAGCAAGGTTGATAATCACAAAAGTGAGTCCATGAGCTCATGAATTATTGATCCAAAATAATGGGCTCCTAAGCCCAAGAAAATTATACAAAGGCCCTTGAGCCTATAACTCACATCTATAAACGTTATTGACCCAAATAAACTGGCCCATGAGCCTATCGGGTCACGAACACAACTAAAAAGAGCCCAAACACACGAAGGCCCTTGAGCCTGTGGCCAGGGCCAAAGAGGAATAGCCCAAAGAAACCAAGGTCCTAGAACCTGGGCTATTAATCAAATTATGAGGCCTTTGAGCCCCAACATTGCAAACACTCATGTGTACACGGCCCACGGCCCAATTTCCGACCCAAAATGTTTGGGGTATGAAAGCTACGTGGTGGCTAAGAAACACGGCAGAGCCCAAAGCCAAGTCTTTAGTAAAGCAGCTCACAACCATTTAACATTCCTTGTATCAAAATGGGTGTAATCATTAAGGACCAGGAAAAGGCTCTTGGGAGAAATATGCTTCGCGGTATGGCATTGGGCACGATGGAATGTGTTCAGATTTGCACCGCCACACTGAACCATGCACACCTTCACCATTTAGGAAGTTAGCTGCATCCAAGGTAAAAGGGGTTGCTCTAAAAGGAATAGCAAATACCAAGGAAGGATCGAGGAAGGTGCCTCTGCCACGCGTGAAGGTATCGTCGCTGCAAGCGTTACTCAGGTGTGGTGGCAAAGTCGATGACCAACTGACTCAAGCTAGGCATGAAGCCTAGTCTGTGAAGGAAGGATACCTTTCTATTTGAGAGAATGGTCAGACTCTTGTTTACTCCCTCAAAAAGAAACCCAACACAAAAATGAGGTCTGCCATAAGTAAGAACCTCAAAGGCTTCGCGGTGATTGGTCAACATCAGGGGAGCATCTTCCACATACCACAAAGAAGCCTCAAGCCTATAAAATGGGGGTTAACACCCATGGAAAAGGGGGGACAGCTCCAGATATTGAACTCTAGAGAAATCAATCCCAAATACTCTTATCTTTTTCTGGAGATACTGGAAAGAATAACATCTTCCATATCTTGTAACAATGGCTACCAATATTATTCAATAAAAGTCCAATATTTCACCGTAGAGCCCAACTCTTTTGTATTAGTTACAAGTTTATTTTATTTTATTTAATTTTTTTTATAATTTAGTCCTAGTCTTGAGAACCAAAAACAAAAATGTGGGCCTATTGCCAAGCCCAAAAGTGCAACCGATAGCTATTGGAACAAACCTGTGTCCCAACAAGAGTTTCGGTCTCACTAATTGTTCCCCTCTCAAAACCTTAATCTAGCAACAGTGCAAAGTTACAGATTTTGCACCTACAATATTCAATTATCTAATCAATGATAATATAGGTAGTATTGAATGCTGTTTAGCGAGGAAAGCTCTAAGACACACCTAAATTTATAACCTATATTGAAGTGGCCATTCCAATTTTGAAAATGACTAAGAATTTGGGTTTGTCGTTAGGTAGATTGGTTTAACAATTGTGAGAAGAAGGCATGAGGACACTTTTCTTAAGAAGTAAATGGAGGAAATACTTCCATGTCATCTAAAAATACTGATAAAAGTAACACACATAACATAAAAAGGGATGATATCTAATTGTTGTAACCATGGTTTAAAAAACAAACTTATATTATAAGGTCCGGCTAACGAATATCTCAAGGGGAACAAAAAATTTCTATCCCTCTTTTTGTGTTTCATTATATATTTTAATAATCACAAGTTATCATATATTCTTTTCACTTTTCTTATAAAATGATTAAAGTTTAAAATGGAAAAAAATCATACACGCAGCAAATTGTGGTCGATAGAGTATAAAATAGAATTAAAAAAATAGGATAAAAGATTTGTATTCTCTTAAAGGCACAAGATAAGAAATCATAAGTATACAATCATGAATTAATGTTACACATTTTTTTAAAAGAAACATATGTGTGTCTATAATTTATTAGTTTGCACGCAAAAATTCGTTATATCTTTTTCATTGTCCCTTAAAAACATTAACTAAATGAGCAGTAAATACACCTAAATATATATATATATATATATATGCTTAAAGCAAAACCCTTTATTGTATAATATTACATAACAAATAATACATGTAAAGTTTGATCTTTTCCAAAATTCCTTAGCATTGCGGTCTCAAAACTTTTCCTTTTTCTTTTTATCTTTTCGAAAGTCCAAAATTCTCCTCAATTTTCGGCATGGAAAAGACCACGGAGTCCAAAATCTGCCATGGTGGCATTTCCCTATTGGCCAGTCCGTCAAAGTCACAGGTATTACCGTATTAGTATCAGATCTTCTTTTTTCAACAAACAGGTTCCGATAATCACAGAACACAGCGCCCCCAAAATACTTTAAAGTCCAAAACCTAAAAAACCCTACTCTCTCTCGCTCGCTCTCTTTGTTAGTTCGTGTGTTTATGATTCGGGGATTTCGAAAATTATGGCTTCGGAAAGTGCATCGAGATCGAACCCAGGCTCAGCCTCAGGTTCAGGTTCAGGTTCAGCGGCAGATTCGTATATAGGAAGTTTGATAAGCTTGACTTCCAAGAGTGAGATCAGATACGAAGGCGTTCTTTACAACATCAACACCGAAGAGTCCAGTATTGGACTCCGAAACGGTACCGTTTCTTTTTCTAGGTTATATTTTGTTTCTAATTGCATTTTAATTGCTTTTTGAATTTCATTTTCAATTTCTTTTACTACGGTAATAATAGATTTCGTACTTGTTTAGTAGAATTTGCTTTGCGTTTTGGTTAAGCTGAAGTAGAGCTTTTCACTGAAAAGCTCTTTTAGCTGAAATTGCCAAACTTAAAAGCTCTTTAGTGAAATTGTCAAACAGCTAAATGTGCTTTAAGCCTCTTAAAGCACGTTTTTCTGGTAGTCGCGATGTTAGGGTTTCTCAGTGAAAACTTGATAGCTTTTCGTTTAATGCTGGTTTGTATCTTTTTCATGGGGCAGTACGATCGTTTGGAACGGAAGGAAGGAAAAAGGATGGCCCACAAGTTCCTCCGGGCGACAAAATTTATGAATATATTTTGTTCCGTGGGAGCGACATCAAGGTATTTTATGCTTAATTGTCTTTAGCTTCTCTCAATGTTTGTCTATGATATTTATTCAGCTCAAATTGCTCGATAATGTCAATAGTGAATCATGATTTTGGAAGAGTCGATGCATTGTTTCTAGTGGTTCCTTGTGTCAAATTTACGCTTGAATGTTTGATGAGTTGAGATGAATGCAATGAAGATTAATTTATATTTATGATTTAGCATTGACTTTTAATGACCCTTAAAAGAGAGTAGTTACTTTTGGTGTACTTTATGAGAATCTAATTTTATTTGAGTTAGATAGTTCTCTAAATAGATAAGAGTGGAGTTGAGAGAATGACCAGATTTGAAGAAGATGAGATGCTAAACAATAAGAGGCCAGATCTGTAATGCTTTTATGTAGTAATTGATGGGTTTCGGCCATTGTTTTGATTGACTGTGTAGCGTGGAACATGCTGAGATTTTGCATTTCTGTAATAAAACTTAAAAAAGAAGAACTGAACGGATATTATTTCAAAACTCAACTTTGTACTCTTGGTATATTATGTTGGTTAGTATTTATGGAAGTAGAAAGACCCTGAAGATCGTATACAATTCTTTTTGCAGGATTTACAGGTTAAATCTTCTCCACCTGTTCAGCCCACACCACCACCACCACCACCACCACCTATAAACAATGATCCAGCTATTATTCAGGTAATTGGAATGATGACCATTTTATCATGTTATTTATTAAATCAGGCCATGCCATTCTGAATTCTTTCTAATTTTTTATGCAGTCTCACTATCCTCGTCCGGTTTCTACATCTACAAGCTTGCCTCCTGTTGTTAGTGGGTCTCTGGCAGATCTTAGTTCTCATAACGCACAATTGGGACTCCATGGTGGCGTGCCTTTGTATCAACCGAATATAGGTTCTTGGGGAGCTACACCACCTCCTCCTAGTGCAAATGGTGGTGGCCTTGCTGTGCCAATGTATTGGCAAGGATACTATGGCCCCCCAAACGGGCTTCCTCACTTGCATCAGCAATCTTTGCTTCGTCCACCACCAGGGCTTTCAATACCTTCATCAATGCAGCAGCCAATGCAATATCCTAATTTTAACACCTCTTTACCCACTGGACCTTCAAACTTGCCTGAACTTCCATCTCTGTTGCCTCCTGGCAGCTCTAGTTCCTTGAATTTAAGCTCCAGTTCTTTAGCACCATTAACTTTGACATCAACTCTGCCTCCTGTGCCTTCAGCTACACTAGCTTCTGAAGCATTAGGAAACTCAGTGCCTAACAAGGCACCACCAAATATTGGCCTTCCAACTGTCACACTTAGTTCTAGTTTAACATCTCTGGCTCCTTTAGCTACGTCTAGTCCAGATATTAGTGCTATTCTGCCACCAATCTCCAACAAGCCCAGTGCAATTTCTGGTCCTGCCTTGTCATATCAAACCTTGTCTCAACCTCCGTCCTCTATTGTTGGGACGTCCAATTCTATTCGTACAGAAACACCGGCTCCATCATTGGTAACTCCAGGTCAGCTGTTGCAGTCTGTACCTACTGCAGTTTCCCTGTCTCAAACTTCACAAACAGCGCATAAGGATGTAGAGGTGGTTCAAGTATCTTCTTTGTCCTCATCATCAGAACCAACCGTGCCAGTTTCAGCTGAAGCTCAGCCGCCAATACTGCCATTACCAGTACCTTCACGAGTTGCTCATAAGGTGATTTGTGTTACATATATCTGTGTGTTTGACTGTTTTTCCAGTTACCTGTGGGCTTGTTCCAATTATCCATAGTCTTGGTAGCTTAGTTTATATGCATGGGCTTGGCCTGATTTTTCCATGCATTTGGTAGTTTGAATTGATAATTTTAAGATTATGAGGGGCAGGTTCCACCCTCCCCCAAGAACTTTGGTTGCCAGCTAACAAAATTTTTCCTTTTCATTACTTTTCATGAGCTTGTTCATAGTGTCTGAGGATGTCAATTAGGTTTGTCATTTGTGTGGACCTGTCTGCCCTGGGTTTGGTCATATTTTGTGAACTTTGGTTGCCATCAGTTTTTGCTTGGTTGCTCTTCCCTTTATTTTTAATGGGAAACTTACTGCTGATGTGTGAAGACTCACAAACTGCTATATGTGCTAGAGCCCATTTAGTCATTTTTCCTTTTGTGAATTTAATTGAACTTAGTCCTTTTCTATACTACACATTAAGGACATCTTTTTTTATTATGTCACAATGATAACAAATTCCTATGGTGTTCTGACATCTGGGTTTGTGTTAATTTCTTGCTTCATTACCTATTCTATATATTTTTATATTGTTGAGGTTGCTGACATGTATGTCTCTTTTTCTGTCTTTCTTCCCAGCCCAATGGAACTCCTTTCCAACATCGTCATAATTACCGGGGACGTGATAGAGGAAGAGGAATTGGGGTAATTTGTTGTTTACATTTGCATTTTAAAAGTTGGGTGTCTGGATGTTGATCAAGCTTACAAACTGAAAACTCACTTGAAGAGTTATAATTGAAGTACTTGAATGGACGGTTCCACTTTTCAAGGTTCTAAAATTTGGTCCTAATAACAATTTTTATATTGCTCAAAATTTGGAGTGGTTATTTGTTAAATCTCGTTCTGGAGATGTTTTAAGAGAGTAAAGAATTTGAAATTGGCTTTGGATACAAAATGACATTTCAAATTAAAAAAATTGAAGCTTGAGATATTTTTTAACGTGAGACTTGTGTGTTTTGTGTTTTAAAATTTAAATCCATTACTTGAGATCTCTATT
>BKZX01002932.1:11532-25857 GCA_014362285.1 Fagus crenata
TAAAATTTAAATCCATTACTTGAGATCTCTATTTACACAATATAACTGTGATTTTTTATTGATTAGTTGCTTTGATAGAATGGGAGTTTGACATGAAATGCTGAACATTTGCTGTGCAGAGTTCACGTCCAGTAACAAAATTCACTGAAGATTTTGATTTCATCGCCATGAATGAGAAATTCAAGAAGGATGAAGTGTGGGGTCATCTTGGTAAGAGTAGTAAATCTTATTCAAAGGACAAAGAAGTGGATGAAGATGATACTCAGTATGAAGATGATGCTCAGTATGAAGATGATGCTCAATCATCAAAGGCAGAGGCCAAGGTAAGATTTGCTGTCTTGTCTATAACACTGGTTAAAATTGAGTTCTGTTAAGAAAAAACCTTGCTTTGTGCTTCTTACTTAATTATAACTTTGTTTGCAGACTGTTTATAATAAGGATGATTTCTTTGATTCTCTCTCCTCCAATGCTCTGGACCATGATTCACAGAATGGAAGGACTAGATTCTCTGAGCAAATGAAGATAGACACAGAGGTAATGTGTGCTTTGATTTGTTTCCCTCCAAGTTTTGGGGATTATGTCCGATATGTTTGACTTACTCAAAATTTAATAAAAATGTCCAATATGTTTGCCTGATTGTGTGTGCAGACTTTTGGTGAGTTTGCAAGGTATCGCGGTGGTCGAGGAGGTCGTGGACCTGGGCGTGGTGGTCGTTTTCGTGGTGGTTACTATGGAAGGGGGTATGGCTACGGTGGGAGGGGCCGGGGGCGGACCATTCCTAGTCGTGCCACATAGGCGGCACTTGGTCGTTTGAACTGTTATAGTGGGTAAATATAAACCATGTATGCATACCGCAGCAAATTGGTGGTTTAGGACTGCTCATTATGGTTGTGCTTTTCATTTTAGTTGTCCTGAAAATAAAGAGTAGGATGTACATTTTTATTTCAAATTTGTCCCGATCTATTTCCTGCATTCAGCGGTCCTTTAATGGAGGTAATGAAAGAACAGTTTGCTTTCAATCTAAATTCGACCTCATCAGGGGTTAGAACTTAAAAATTAAAGTTTGTACAATTGGACTTTTTATGCAGCATAGTGTTTTCCCTATTAAATCTCTTTATTCTCTATTTTAAGTCTTTTCCATTTCATCTATTTTATGGTAAAAATTTTATTGTTTGGATTTAAAAGTATACAAACTAACATATTATTTAAAATTTTAAAAGATGCATATCTTTAAATTTGTAAACTTTAATTTGAATCATGGAGTGGATTCATTTTAAATGGAGATCATTTTCTTTTACCCTAATCCTAGTGTGAGTGATATTTAGTTCCATGAGTTAGGTTTAATTAATATCACTGTTTCAGTCCAATTTCTAATGGCCCATAATTGATCCCAGAATGTAGAATATGAATCCTGCATGATTCTGGCATGGGTGTGTATAGGTCAGTGTTGTTTAAATGAAAATCTTGTCATGCATCTTCCAGGCATTCTCAGCATACGCAGGGTAGGATCAACAACAGATTTTTAATAAGATTGAAAATTGAAAATTTTTGCCTTTCTGGTGGTGGAGGAGAAAACCAAAGAATTCCCAAGTATTATTTCCTTATAATCCTGCAGCACAAACTAGTGGCATTTCTTAGATGAAAGAGTAAATTCAGCCGCACAATTTATTCTAAACAAGCAAATGTGAACTAATGGGAGGACTTATCACACAATAAAATATAAATATGCCGTGTGAAGTCTCACTACACACGCAATTATTGATAGAGCCACAAGTCAAACAAACTACTTGGTTGTGGCAACCAGGACTCTTCTTGGAGGAACAGCAGGCCTTCTTCCATGAAGCAGAGCCAAGTTATCAAAGAAGAGAACATCTCCCTTCTCCCACTTGAATTGGATGCTCTCTTCCTCAATGATTTCTCCACATCTCTTGACTACATTTTCCGGTAATTCTGTTCCGTCTGCCATCATGGCTGAGCTGTGCTCCTTCCCATGCATGCCAACGACAGTGTTAAACCACATCTTCCTTCCTTTTCTTCCATCAAATACCTTTGTTAGATAATGGGGGCCCAATATTGCCTTCACTGCACCGTTTGGTTGCCACTCCAATTCCATACCTAGAGCTTTGGCCCTGTAACAACAATTTCCATATGGGAGTAAGTGCTTTTTTCATAATGAAAATATAAAGATGGTACCAAAATCAGCAAAATGATCCTCTCTGTGTTTTGAAATGGACAAAATACAGTTCATGGTAAGGATTCGATAGTTCTCAACAGTAAATATAATGATGTGTCATTTAAAATCAATTATTATTCCTTATTTTGTGGAATTGAATTTTAAATGAAGTAACATCATATACCCTTAAATTCTCAAAAACTAAATTTGAAAAACGAAATAGACACTGATTCATAAATCATATAATCTATACTAAAACTTCCCTACCAGATTACCTATATATGTGTATGTCTATGTAGTCCTTGTAACTTGTGCTAAGAGTCATGCATAGGCTATTTTAACTGAAACTAGACATTAGGAAAAAGCTAATGAACATGGGTTCTGTGGGGGTGAAAAATTGGTAATCACAGTCAAACATAGGGTTAAAATAAAACTGAAACTAGACCTAAGGAAAAAGCTAATGAACATGGGTTTTGTGGGGGTGAAAAATTGGTAATCACAGTCAAACAAAAGGGTTAAAATAAAGAAGGAAGCAAAATTGGTTTTGATCTCTACTTTACAACACATCAGCAAATATCATAAAATATTTAGTGTATGTTTCAATATGTTCCAATAAATAAAGCCTCTATAAATAGAACGGGAGGGACAATTAGGAAGGGGGATGATTTGAGAGATGAGGTCTCTCTTGTTTGTATCATGAAATCACTAAATCACTATTGTAATCAGAATTCATATATAGAAGTATCTTTTTGGTGGATGTAGGTGCTATTGCCGAACCACGAAAATATTGTGTCTCAATTTCTCTTTCTTCTTCTATGTTCTTAATGAATTGTAAAGCCTCCAATGGGTTGGTATCATCATGTTTTTCCTACACCAAAATTCTTGACACGGTTCCAATACTATCCGAAAGATCGGACCTTACATGTTCTATTGATCTATGCCAAGAAAAGGCATGCATGCATTTCCACCTATGTTGAAAACTAGAGGAGGCACAATATAACCAATATATGTATATAAGCACTTTAGGGACAGCAGTAACATCATTTACACAAACAGAAAGTGATAGCTTCCTTATGCATGTAGATCACTGATTGTACCTTCTCTCTGCTTCCGCACGATCTGATGTCCCAAAAGTATCTTCCCAGCCTCTCCCCCTCGTGGAGTTTGTATCATTCTTGCTAAGAGCTGTGAATGTGTATATGCTTTAAGATTGGATTTATTTCATGCGTTCTTTCTTGAAAATCGTCTCATTAGTATTGATAGATCAAAAAGTCATCTTAATTAAGGTATCACTGAATCTGGTAGTATAGAATAATATTTTCAAAGTATATTAAGATGTACTCTCTTCTCTCATATGAGTGGTGGGTTCCATTAAAAAAAAAAAAAAATTCATGATAAAACTTACTATTTATGTAAGAGGAGTAAATATGTAATTAATGTATTTCGTAAATATTTTATAATTTTCCCATGAAAACAAATCTTAAAACAAAGATCTTAAAAAAGATCATCAACACATGTAAAAAAGTCATTGATACACTTGTTATAGCCCGGTCTAATTTTTTTTTTTTTTCTTGTTCATTTTTAATTTAGATCTATGTAATGTTTTTTTTTGTTTTTTTTGCTACTCGGAAGCTTGGAACGAAGGGCGTCGTCCCTCCTCCTTCAGGGGGTGGTATCTCACAGAAAAGTATCACTTTTTTTGGACATTCCTTAATCTGGTCAGTAAGACACAATAAAGTTTGTTAAAAGTTAATTAGCACATGCTATTATTTGGTCAAAAACTCGTTCAAATTCACATCAAAATTATATGTTAGCAATCTCTAATTAGATATATCATATATGTAAGAGAAATAATTAAGATAAAATGAAAGGTTTAGTTACTTCATATTAATTTGTTCATGACCATATGCTCTGATACTATGATAACTGATTGTCCCAAAAGTTTAAGTTATTAGGAAATGGTGAATTTAATCATTTAACTACAATTCTAACATTTTCATGCTCTTTTCTCACTATTAGCTGGGCTCATTTAACTGCTAGAAATGAGACTTAAATTAGAACTAAAAGTTTTTCTTAACAAAGTAAAGTTTTTAAGTTGGGATTTGGCTTAGGTAGAACGTATAATCTGTAATTCTTTAGTCACATACATGATACATGTATCACTTTTAACCAAAACTCCATTTCTTAGACTAATATGTCACTTACCAAAACCATTTCGTGGTGATAGTATATGAACTCAGTTACTCAGAGAGGGGTCCCTCATTGGCTGTCCAAACTCTTTTGTAAACATGTGTTCTAGGTGCCGGCCCCACATAACGAATGTCATCCCAAGCCAAAGACTTCTAAGATTTCATTGAAATCCTCAGCTTTCTCAACATTGTAGCCTCTAAGGAGGACAGCACTGTTCTTGATGATCATTTGCTCAAACCAATCCTTGTTTTCATTGAGAGCAAATAGAAGGGACTCCAAGTCACCCTTGTTGGGCTCTGGAGGTTGTAAAACTAGTGGCATTATTTCACCATGCACTACTTTTTGGCCTTGACAGTTCCCTTCTTTGAAGGCCTTGCTAGAGAATTCCATAACTCTAATATGTTTGTTGTTGTTCAAGGAGTTTTTCAATTCAATGGGGTTCATTATATTGCACACCCCTAGTGTTATATAATGGTGGAGTAATGGTTAGGGAGTTATTTACAATGCCTGGAATCAACATAGGTTTGGTTTCTTAACCGGCCTGTTTAATTATAAGATACTTCATGTCCTTTTGTGGAAGGGTTGTAAATTTGTTGGATTTTGGTGAGTGTCTTTTTATTTTTGTCATGAAGTCCAATCCAAATGGCATTATATTCTTTACTTTATGATGGCCCCAAATTACCACCAAATTGTTTTAGAGCCTTGACATTGAATTTTGTGAACAATTCAAATAATCAGACCTTTTTTTATTTTATTTTTAAGAAGTCAAATAATCAAACTTTTTTTTTTTTTGATAAGAAGTCAAAAAATCAAACTTGGGTTTGACATATGTTGAGACAATATTGAAGCTCAGATTCTTACTAAGACCAAATCTTATAAATACAATGTACCTGATCATGTTTCTTTGTTAAGTTTAGTTTCCATCGATTGCCAAATAAGTACACATAAAGTATGATTGAATCCTCTGGGTTGATGTGCTTTAATTGGAAATTTCTAGTTATGAACTCTAAAATATAAAGTTCATAATACTTGGGACTTGGGAGATGTTATACTCACAAATAGGTAAAACGTAAACAAAAAATATAAAATAAAAATACTAGAGTACAAAAAGCTTTGTTGAAATTAGCATTTATGCTGGCATTCAAAACTTTATCTCAACAAATGTGTACTCTCCCCACATAAATCGAGTAATTACTAGTTTTAATGGCCCTAAGGTGATTTGTCATTGGGATTTGAACACACTACTTACAGTTTCTTAGATTTATATTAAAGTTCATACCACCACTCGACTAGCCCACGAAGTTAAATTAAGATCCTGGAAAAATATTTAAAATCATGTCATAAGATTAAATTGAGGATTGTAAAATTTTGTAAACTATTAAAATAAAATAACTAACAAACAGTAATGTAGCAATATAATCTTAGATTATTATATTTTTCTAAATTTAAGGTTAATATAAAAAAATACTTAAAACTTAAGTTGCATATATACTATTTTATAATGGGTCTCTAGTCTCACTGTTCAAATAATATAAGAAAATAAAAACACAAGGTTTTGTAAGAAGAGTAGATAAAGTTATTACCTTGGTTGATTATAAGATTTGTCATTAAAGATCGAACTTTTACCGAAATCCCTCTTTTATTGATAAATGTAGCAAAATAAAATACCTCAATTAATTTGTAATAGGTGTTATAAACACACATTCCCAAATAGTTGTGGTCCTTATTTTATAATTTTTATGCTTATAATAACTTTAAAACATTTTAGTAGTTTTGACTTTTACACCTTCAAATCCTTTATACATGTGAATCAAAATAGAAAAAACAGTTTAAAATCTAATAATTTTGAGGTTTTTCGGATAAAGTTTAAGATCTAAATCAAGATTTTGATAACCAGCTGAAAGAACAAAGCCATAGCTTGATCTTAACGTGGGGTACTCATTGTTCCATGTCTGTTGTCTCTTATTTCCAATCGGTGCACCTAAATCTTTGTTCAGGAATAGGGCTCCCCGCCAAATGTGTCCGGTTGAGGCAGGCCAAGGCCTGTATGTTACTTTCATAAAACTTATCATATAAAACCCTACAAAAAAAATTGTGTTTTTTATTATATTTACAGGTATTTAAGTGGTGGACTCATTGATTTGGAATGTAACTTAAATTCAAATATATTTGTTTAATCCATTACATTATCGATTTTTAGGGTTTTGTGAATATTGTATACCACTTCTTTAAATAAATAAAAATAATAAAAATAATAGGTAAAGTCCTATCCATTAAGCAACCTCAATAATCCGGATCCTGGAAACAAACGAAGTTTCTGTTGGCTTAAAGAAACAAAGCTGTAATTTTGCAAGAGCAAGAAGTAGAACAAGGCACGTGGAGAAACCACCAAAAGTCAACAGTACTGAATGTGGTGGCTTCCTTCTATACTCAAATGTTGCACAAGAGTGCCACGCCCACTAACAATAACTATTATTAAAATTTAAAAACACAAGCAAATGCCCTCTTTTTTTTTTTTTACTCAATACAAGAAAATACACTTATCTATAATTTCAACGAAAGATAATTAGAATGTATTAAATTTTAATATATTATGATCACCTTTTACTCTACTCTTATATCTTTTTTTTTATCTACTTTCGTTCCAAACATAGCATTGTTGATTTAATTTTGTTCCGAACATGTATATTATTTTTCTGTAAATTGTAATGCAATTTTATTTATCCTTCCGTGTTGATCAAAACATATATATATATATATATATATCTTTTAAGGTTCACAAATTATGGATATATTTTATTTATTTTATAATTCAATAGTTGAGAGAGAGAGGAGATTTGAACCCTGGATGTGCCCTATCAAGACCTATAAGTTTATAACGCGTCCATTATAACAATCATTGAGATTAAACACCACTTAGAACAAGCTCTAACCCTTTTAGATAAATAGTGGGAGAGGGGGAGGTGAGGTTCCAACCCTAGATATCATTATCATAGAGAATCTCTATGTCGATACCATTAAACTATCACTGGAATCTTGGGTTACACGCATTTAGATGTATATTGTTGTTACATATTTCATCTTCTTACCGTGGGTGTATATAGTGTGGTAAAATTACTCTAGCAAAAAAATTGAAAGAGAAAGGATGGGATACAATCATCTAGCTGAATAATTCATTATTGTTGGCCATACCTTAGATAAGAATAAGCCAAAAATGTCAAATTAATTTCATTCATTATATCATAATGCATGTCTTAATTCAAGCAATCCATTATCCAATCAAACAATTCAATCCAACCAAGCATGCCTACTTTATTGTCATTAATGTCCGGTAACTGACCTCTCAATCTATTACATATACCCAAAGTTAAACAAATGGAAGAATCCTAACAAAACCAAACCTTTCCAAGTAAAGAAATCCCAAAAAGGGGTTGCTTTTACTCAATACTGTGATAGATCTAGAACTCAGCTCAGCTGTCGGTAGCTGATCAGCTCCTTTACTCAATACTATTTTCACTGAGTTTGGACTGTGAGACACTGAGACTGAGAGTATTACTACTTCAAAGTTCAAACACATGGCCATAACCTCTTCTTCACTATTCCCACTTCTCTTCTTTGCTAGACTCTCAGGACTTGCAGTAGCATTGCTAGTCCTCTTCTGGGCTCTTGCCTTCAAGCCCAGCTTTCTCCATCATTCCTCCCAAGAAGATCTTATCTATGCAGTATGTTATATAATCTCTTTCTCTCTCTCTCTCTCTCTCTCTCTCTCTCTCTCTCTCTCTCTCTCTCTCTCTCTGCATGTCATTTACACAAAGCAAACGTTTGGTTTTTTACTTTTTTTTTTTAGAGATGAAAATGATTGATTTTTATGACAGGTTCTTCATCCTTTACTAATGGTGATTGGTTTTATTCTCATCAGTGGAGAAGGTAGTGAAAAAAACCCAGAAATTAGAATAAACTATTACTATTAAAAGTAAATTTACACAATGGGGTTTGTGTTGCATGTGCTTTATTTTGTTTTTGTTCTTATGTGTTTGTAGCAATTCTGGTGCATAGTTGGTTGCCTGGTTCAAGGAACTTCAAGAAATCCGTGCATTTGTGTCTTCAAGGAGTGGCTTTGGCTTCTGGGTTCTTTGGGATTTGGACAAGGTTTCGTGGGAAGGATGGGATTGTGGCTAACTTCTATAGTTTGCATTCTTGGATGGGTTTGATATGTGTCTTCCTATTTGGAGCTCAGGTTTTGTTTCCTCCATTCCCTAAGTTTAATTTACTATAATTTTTCTTATTTTACTTAATTAAATTGTTTCAAAATTATAATAATGTTGTGTCTTTCCTAAGAAACTGAATAATTTTTAGTCTCATTCTGGGATATTTGATGCCATTGTATTATTGTCCCAGCTGGTCCCTTTGACACTATTACCAGACCCTTTCAGTTTCAATTAGAAAGCAACACAATTACTTTTTTTTTTTGGTTATTATCCTTCATTTCTTTTGATGACAAAAATCTGTTTCAATTAAAAAGCAACAAGACTACATTATTGTTTTCATCTTTCATTTCTTTTGAGAGCAAGTTCCTTAGCTTTACTAATATGATGACAAAATTCTGTCTATGTCAATTACATGATCAAGGAAGATGCTTTTAGATGTTTTCATAATCACTAAGAAGCATGTAGGCCATCATTGTCAATTCGTCATGGTATATGGAAATATGGAATCCGAAGCAAGCCATGACTAATATAACATTCATTTTCTATAATTTACATACAAATTTACAGATAATAAAACTAAGGGTAAAATGCGCGCACCCTTGAACTTTGAGGTAATTAGACCATTCCAATCTCATCTCTCTCCTCAAGTTCAAAACTTAGTCGCTCACCGACAAATGTTCCAATTCAAAGATTCACACAAAATTCTCTCTCCTAATCCTCTTGTCTTTATAGTGCTTCTTTCCAAGGCAGATAGATTATAAAATAATAAAATGGAAACTCAGAAGAAAAAACTTGTTTTTATTTTTTATTCTGTGATAACAAAATAGCATATATCTATAGCAGAAAACAATTTCTAAACCTCAACCTCTCTCTCCTTAACTAAGAAAAGCAGAAGGGGCTATTGCTATTATAGAGTACTCATACTTGTTTGGGTACCTATTTTTTTAATGACGCTCATCTAGCACAAGACACAAGAGAGCATTTTTCAAATATATGATGTGATCTTCAAATTCTTATTATAGGAGTACTAATTTGAATGCAGTGGTTGATGGGTTTCCTAAGCTTTTGGCACCGAGGAGAGGCGCGCACAGTAAGGCTAAGGGTCTTGCCTTGGCACGTTTTCTTGGGTCTCTACACCTATGGTTTGGCTGTGGCCACAGCAGAAACTGGGCTTCTAGAGAAGTTGACATTCCTACAAACCAAAAGAAATGTATCCACACACAGTGCAGAGTCCATGGTTGTCAATAGTCTAGGACTGGGTTTGGCCCTTCTTAGCGGCCTTGTAATATTGGCTGCCGTTTCACCAAAGCACCAAACCCTTCAAACTAAACTCCTGTACTCAGATGCAAAGTGCTTATCATCTTAAGAAAATTGTTTTGGCCTTGCTTTATAGTAATTTTCTTAGTGAGTATATATATGTGTAAATGTTACTATATTGTTTGGTTTTATAAGGAAAAAAGAAGTGTGCCTAGTAGCTAATAAACACTTAGATCATAAAATTCTCTAATTGAATTTAAACTCATAATTATCTCCTAAATCAGGTATATGTAGGTAGGTATTAGGGATAATCTAATATGGATCTTAGGCAAAGTTCCCTTTTTAAAAGGTTGGATGTTGTGCATTGGCACTGATCCAATGGATTCATCAAACCGTATGATTCTTGCTAAACACAAGGTTGCAGAATCCAATTAGCCATACCCCTCAATACATATACCTGATTTAGGAGATAATTCTGTCTCCATAGGCCCATGTGATATAGTCTTGAACATTACTTGGCAACTCATGATAATTTCACCAATTTTTCCTTTTCCTTTTCCTGCCAACCACATGAAAACTTCTCCTCATAAAATTCTTCACCTTGAATTTTCATACAAAATTTTCCCAAAACCATCATGGATTTGTTTGTTCACACCTTCTTCTTTTTTGTCAAAATATTCACAATGTTGTTCTCTTTCTCAACACTGCTTGCCTCTATCACATGTAAGAAATTTGAGGGAGAGAGACACTGTTGAGAAGAGGAAAACATTATGAATATTTACAAAAAAATTTAAAATGTCCACGTCAGTATTATGCACATGAAACCTATGCTCATCCAGATATATGATTGACCATAATTACACAACAAATTTTGATCAAGCATTTTTGTATGAATTTAATTTCTTTTCTTTTCTTTTTCCCTTATTATTTATGTTGTATTGGGGATTATTAACTGCCTGTTGCTAAGGTTGTTTGGCTCAGTAAAAAATTTCTTATTCATTGCAGCTTGGTACAAAGTAGTTAAAAAATGATAACTCTTTGGTATTAAATAACATACTTGATGTAGAATTCTAGAATTCTAAAATCAACACTTATGCTAATTTGCTGAAAAGCACCAAATTTTCTTCAATATATGATTTGAACTATATTTTTGTACTGTAAACAGTAATACTACCAGCAACTTTGTTATTTATTCTCCCATAAATGCAAGAAAAATCAAGCAAAACGTGGTCCTCTATGACCAAGAAATTGAGCAATTCTTTCTTCTTCTTTTTTGGGTAGATAACAAAATGCATTGAAAAAGAGAGGGAAACATTAGCAAGTAGCAACTAAGTTTATTTTTCTGAATAAATAATGATTTATGGAAACAAAACAAACTAGTTACAAGGGGGATTCAAAACCTTAATCTCTAAGGTCAAACAAAAAATCATGAGGGTTCCCATTTGATTACAAAAGATTGCATAATGGGTTATGTAATCAGCCAAAACTAACAGACAAGTTGAAAATGCTACAACAATTGTACACCATTCTAGCCCTATCAATCACAAGCAAACTAGTTGCTTCCTCCTATCCAAAAGAACACAACAAATTATATATCCTTAGCTGTCATATCACGGTGCCATGTCAACTTGTATCAATTCTACCATCTTTGTGCAATCTTGGATTTTCAGCTTTTACTATGTCATTCATATAAAAAATTCCAGTAGAACTTGAGGGATGTATAGCTGCCAAATCATGACCTGCCTTCCAAAATGGATGATAATGACCCTAAAATATAAAAAAAGAATGATGATATATATTATAATAAAGACACTTGACTTTGTTATAAAATCTAATTAAGCCATAAAAATGGCCAAGGGAATAAATGCGCACTTGAGATTCATTATCATGGAAAAAAGCGGGTGCATGCCAAACCATTGCACGGTCATATTTGCCTAAAATGGAAAGTTTCCTATGTGTAGCATATTTGGTTGGCCATAATATGGACTAATCCAGGTTATATTAGGAGCGCTACTCATAGCTGGCCATATAATCGACCCCCTATGTAAGTCATTACTCCCTCCACCAATATGCTGTGATTATTGTATTTCAGAACTCTTATGTTGTAGACAATATAATTTAAACATATAACAACCTCCTTGTGATACAAAATAGAAAATACTTACATTTAAGTTATAACTCTGTTGTGTTCCAAGCGCCTCAATTCTCATGGCAGGGGTTGTACTATGCACATTTCCAACATTTACAGAATCCTACAAAGTGTAAATAAAAGTTAGCAATTATTATGAACATTTGTATATAAAAAAAAAAAAAAAGCAGAAGCAATCAATATTTAAACAACCTTCTCTACATTTCCCACAGTAATTGAAGTCTCAGCCTGCTTGATTACATTTCCCTCATTAGATGTGGTCTTCATTTTCTTTTTCTTAATAGCTTTTTCAACCTTAGAGTGTTTCCTTTTAGACAGTGGTTGTCCCTTTTGACGAACAACCAACGGATCAAGTACGTTTCTGCTTTCTTTTGAAATTACAAGATCATCTCCAGATGAAGTTGAATCATTATACATACCTAAAGAAATATGGTTATTCCTTTCACAAACATCTTCTTCATTTTTTAACTCCATTTTTAATTCACAAATCCGTGTCATCACCTTCTCATACATATCTTCCGATTTTGTTGCTAAGTCAGCAACCTCATAAAAGGCATTGCACATTTTATCAAACAAACGGCCTTCCCCGAGGTGTAAACGCCTAAGTTTATCGATATAAATTCTGCAACCCTTTTCTAAAAACGACAAATTCTCATGCCCCCCTTGTTGGTGTGTCTCAACCACAAATGAATTGAAATTATTTTTCACTCTAATACCAGCAATATCATTCAATGCAATCCTCTTTTTCACATGTGGTGGTTCTAGTATCCTGTGGCATTTGTAAAACCGGGACCTGCTTGGACTCAATCCATGGTTATGGTCAAGTGCCATAGCAGTCAATATCCACTTTCCATCCGGGCATAAAACCACCCTAAGTTGTGCTTTGCAATCCGTTTTCAATTGTGGTTGCAATTTAAGCGGGTTGCTAGATCTATACCTCGGCTTTCCAGCACGATTACAAGCAACAGTCACATACCTTACCTCTCCATCATCCCCCTTTTTAGAGCTTCTTTTCGCCACGGCGAAACCTTTTTCCTTGCCATATCTTGTATAATATTTCATTATATCATCAATCGAGTTAAACGTCATTCCCACCTTAGGTTCCTCTACTTTGTCTTTTATATTTCTTGTCTCTTCCGTTTCATTCTCGATAGTATCTTCATTCAACTCCACCACACGTGAAGAACCAATTCTATTTTCTTCTTCCATGCCTCTCTACAATATAAAGCATAATACTTTATCAAAATATAACATCATTTTAATCATAACACACAATATCAATAGTCCTAAATTGAAATCCTACAATTTTAACATTCAATGATGCTTCTAAAGTTTGCATATTTATTGTTTTGCCAATCAAAAAAAAAAAAAAAAAAAGTAAGAAAATTAAACTAGAAATAATGTGTATTTTGTTAATGCTTAGCAGATATGATGTGAAGTAATCATAAAACATCAGGAATGCAAGTTATGGCTTGTATGAATGCGCTCCAATTAAGTAAATAAGCCAAGTAAAAGAATTGATGGATCAGAGAAATAATACACTAAGAAAAAAGAAGAAGAAGAAGAAGACAAACCTTAAAGCTCCTTTCTTCAAACTGATGCAAAAAATTTAATGGGTTTTGGATCGGCTTTGATGGGTTTAAGAAAGGGAATAAGTATTTGAGGTGTTGTGGTCAGACTTGAGAGTGGAGTGGGTTGTGAAGGAGAAAGGAGAGAGGAAGATAAAGGTTCCAAATCAGTAAAAGCTGATTGCTACTTTACCTTTGGTGGGCCCCAAGTGAGGAGGTGGCAAGAGGACACGTGAGGAATCCTGTGAAAAAAAATGGGTTAAATTTTAAGTGCTCCTAAACTTACTGTTTTACATTTAAGAGTTGTGTTGCTATAGCCAATGGGCAATAGCACAGAAAAATATACCCAATTTCACTCCCTCCTAATTAGCTTTCACATCATCTGAGTCCCACTACAACACAATTGTGAGGAGAAATTATTACATCCACCTCATTGTGAGAGAGGAAGGAAAAAATCGCTGCAATTTTTCAATGTCTACATCATTTTTATAAAACGATGACGGTGTAATATAGTTAAAGAAGGATTTACATTTATATAAGAGAATGATGTAATACACTAGTTGTACAACATAATTTCATTAATGGGCAGAGGAGTAATCATGATTTTTCACTTGGAGGATTGGAGTGATGTTTCATACTATGGATAAAAGGTTTCTAAACCGAATTCCATTCACAGTTTCAACTCCAAAAGTTTCTAAAAGAGACTTCGAATTATTTTGGAATTTTGAGTAAATGGGGATAGGCAAGTTTAACTTTCACCTAAAAGAGATTTTTTTTAGG
>BKZX01002932.1:25957-61577 GCA_014362285.1 Fagus crenata
TTAACTCTAATTTTTGGGATATAGTATTTAAAAAATACCTATGATATAATAATTTTCAAAAAATTTTGGGGGCCTTTCCACCCCATAAGGTGGTTCTTAATGGGTGAAAACTTAGGTACAATTCTATAGATACAATAATATATCAAGTCTTTTAAGTAAATTCAAACACGTAATTTTATTATATTTAATTATCCTTAAAACAAAAAATATTGTTTATGTTTTATCGGTCAATATAGAAAACCTAATATAATGTATTGTATTTTGAGGTTTTGTGCCGAAGTATTACTCTTCTCCAACTACCACAGTATCTAGAGGTCTATGTGATATAGTGAAAGCTTTGAACATCACTGGGCAAGTCACGAGAATTTCACCAATTTTTTTTTCTCTCCCTTTACAGTTTACATGTCACGGATATGTTTGTTCACACCTTTCCTCATTCATCTAAGAATTGCATGATTTTTTTTTTTATATATATAAAGAGCAATATGTTCATTGTTCCTCACCCCTAAGAAATAATTTTCCGGAAGATAAAGTCCTCTTGGTGTTGGAAGGTACTAACATGCCATCAAAATGATGTTCACATTGTGTTTCAGAACTCAGATTTTGTTTTCTCTAAGGCTCCGTTTGTTTCGACGTAAAACATTTTCTGTCGTAAAATGTTTGTAAATGCAAATGATTTACAGTAAAATGTTTGTTTTTCCCGTGTTTGTTTGCACTTTAAGAAAATGCTCCAGAAAATATTCTACATGGTGTGTTTGGAGCAACGTAAAACAAATCAACAGAAAATACACACACCCAAAATCACCGGAATCCACCAAAAATACCCCCACTGCCAGCCAGCCACCGAAACCCACCCCGCAGCCCACCCCACAACCCACCCAAACCCACCCCCACAAACCCACCACCACCTCGGCAAGCCACCCCACAACCGGCAAGACCACCTACACCGGCACACCTACCCCCATCACCAGCAACCCACCGGCACACCTACACCCATCACCAGCAACCCAGAACTGGCAAAAATCAAACCCAAACCGCAGATCTGGTAAAAAAAAAAAAAAAAAAAACGAAACCCAAATTCGTTGCACATCCATCCGTAGATCAACACGTCGATGGGCTCAGTCTCGTTAATAGCCTTCGATACGGCATCGTAGTCTCTCACGTCCGCTACGAACACCGCCACGTCGATCTCCGTGGAGAGACGGATCGAATGCTTCGCTTCCTCCGGCTTGGAAATGGACCGGGCTAGGATCGAGACTCGCGCACCGTCCGATGCGGCCTAGTGAGCCAAGGCTAGACCGATCCCACTCGATCTGCCGGTGATGAGCACATGGCGAGGGGGGGATGGCGCTGTGTAAGAAAGAAAGAAAGAGAGAAAGCAGGAAGTGGGTGCGGGGTGAGAGGCTGAAGATTTTGGAAAATGGTTTACGGAAAATTTTTCCGTAAACCGTTTTCCTAATTTTACTAAGCGTGTTTTCCGGTCAAACTGAAAAAATTTTCCGTTGACTACATTTTACAAGCAAACAAACATCCGAAAATGCTGAAAATATTTTCCGTAAAATATTTTACTCCGAAACAAACGGAGCCTAAGATTCGGTAATTTTCATTGTCCATTTGCAAGACACAAACAGTTTTTACATTCATACCACTTTCCGCAAATCATTCATAAATCTATTTCCTTTTCAAAACTTCATTTACCTCGAAATTGCATAATGTCTCTTGCAAATGGCCACGAAAACTATTGAATCGGGAAATCAAAAGAAAACTAAATTTAAGGGTTCTAAACACAAATTGAACATGATTTCGTTGACATTAAGGGTTCGTTTAGCTCGAAATCATAGATTTCCGTTCCTTTGTCTCCGTGACTCATCCAAATTTTGTAGGTTTTCCCTTTATCTTTTTTTTTTTTTTTTTTTTCCTTTGAAAGTTGATTAGGTAAAGTATTATAAGAGTTTATTATTTTTTTTCCAATTAAGTAAAGAAATAATTAAAAAAAAAATAGTATTGACCATAGACCTATGCGAAAAGTTTCATTTTTCCCCTTCCCTTAATTATTAAAAAAAAGAAAAAAAAAAAAAAAAGTATGCTTTTATTGTACAATTGAACCTTAGGTCAGTTTATTTTTTCGATAAAACTATAATCTCAATATTTTTATAATATTGTTTAGGTGACAAATAAAAAGGTATAGATGGTGAAAAAAAAAAAATTATGAATTATAGAATGGGAGTTAAAAATTTATAACATTGTTGTTTTTTTAAGCAAAACAAACCAACAAAATAGTTTTTTATTTATTTTTTAGGAACACGAACATTAGCTTTGCTATAGAATGGGAGTTAAAAATCCAAATCCAAATCCAAATCGAAATCCAAAAGCAATGGTCCGGTTCCCGATGATCGCAACGGCGAGAGCAATCGGAGTGGCTGTCTCTGCTTTGGTTCTCATTTGGGCTCTGCATTTCAGAGGAGGCTTGTCTCTCTCTTCTCTCACCAACAAAGATCTCATTTTCAACGTACTCTCTCTCTCTCTCTCAATTTCATTTTTTTTTTTTTTAAAAAAAATTAAAGATCTGATTTTTATCTAAATTTATGTTTCTTTTTAGGTTCATCCTGTACTAATGGTGATTGGTTTCATTCTCTTCAATGGTGAAGGTACTCATTTCTTCACTCTAACTCTATCAGCTTCAATTAAGCAACGAGCTTTATATTATTTACTGCCCCAACAAGCAGTTTGGTGAAATTTGATTCTGAAACCATATCTGAACTTGCATAAGTAACTTGGGAATCTATTATGCCAAAGAGGGTTTTTTTTTTTTTTTTTTAAAACAAAGCCCTATTAATTTTTCTCAAATATAAAGATGTACATGGTGTTGCATCATTTAAAATCTTATTCCACTTTATTTAAAATCCCATGACCCAATAAGAAATGATATCGGATTTTAAATGATATGGCACTATTTACACTTTTAGATTCGTAAAAAAGCTAAAATCTTCACAATTAAATGGTTCCTCCTTGATTAAAAAACTAATGGAATAGATCCTAATACATGAAATTTCAGCATATGTTTGGAAAGTTCATGGTTGGTGCATCATAATCATCATGATTAGCATTAGTACACTGCAATTTCGGGTATATTTTTGGCGTAGTATTCAAAAGTTATGTTAATATCTGCATATAATTCTTTTGTGTGTGTGTGTGAGAGAGAGTGTGTTCCCAATACTAATCATGTTTCATTCTCTCATCAGCTTGAAAGCTGGATTTTATGGCAATTTCAAAAGTTCATACATAAACAATTTAGAAATCAGAAAGGTAACATGGTTAATTCTTTGTGGTTGCTGCAGCAATGCTAGCATACAAGACAGTCTCAGGAACTAAAAGCTTTAAGAAGGCAGTGCATCTTACATTACAATCTGTAGCATTTTGTTTGAGCTTGATTGGGGTATGGGCTGCTTATAAGTTCCACAATGAGAAGGGCATTGACAACTTCTACAGTTTTCATTCTTGGTTGGGTCTAGCTTGTTTGTTCCTATTTGGCATCCAGGTTTGCTCTTCCCATCCATCTGCATCTATTCTCTTAAATGGATCTGAATTCTCTGCTGAGGTTTCTTCAATTCAGTGTCTCTATGAGCATCATTTACCTTCTGCCAATCATTCTTTTCACACCAAAATAATGAAGCACCTTTCTATTCTTTCATATTAACTCTAAAATAATTATTAGTATCTGAATGCCAATCTTGTAATACATGTTTTTGTTGTTACCAAATACTGACAACCCTGTTAGGCAATTCACAAGTTAGTGAACTTTTGTTAACCTGGGTTTTTTTTATATTTATTTATTTTTCTTTTTACTTTGGATACATGCAACAAGAAGAAGAAGAGATGGGAGTTTTGATATAGTTTGAGAAACTTTGGGAAAGGTTTCCAATATTTGCCTTTTTGTTCCAAGGATAATTTCCTGAATTCTAATTTTTTTGTTCATGTAGTGGGCTGCTGGCTTTTCAACCTTTTGGTATCCTGGTGGTTCGGTAAGCAGTAGAGCTGCACTGCTACCCTGGCATGTGTTACTGGGGATTTATATATATGCACTTGCCATTGCTTCGGCTACCACTGGAATTCTAGAGAAGGCTACATTCTTACAGCTAAACCTAGTAATAACACGCTTCTCTAATGAAGCATTGTTGCTTAACTCTTTGGGTATGCTGATCGTTATTCTTGGTGGTTGTGTTATTCTTGCTGTTGTCACTCCCATGAATGGCAAAGGTGATACCTACAGACCAATGGACTATACAGTGCAACGTTCAGTTGTGTAGTTAATTGATTTGGAGACGTTATAAAACTTATCTGAATTATTAGGTGATTTTTTGTGCACTGATCCTTGTGGAAATGGAAATGATAGTATCTGCCGAAGGACAAGGATGCCATGAAACCTCTATCTCTCACTCTCACTCTCTCACAGCAATTTTCTGTAGACGCTTGATGTTTTAGACAGATCAATAGGATTTTCTATTGGATTTTAGCCAATGTAAATTGTAGTCATTGTTCATCTGAATTAACAGGATTTCTTTATTGTTTTAATATACAATTAGAAGAGTAGATTGACTTGATAATCGAGTGTTCTGCTGTGGAAAATGAAGGACAAGAATTCAAAAGGCATTCTTCTGTTTTCTTGTCTGTGAAAGTAATTTAGCTGTACTGTAACCTGTATCAAATTCAGTTTGGCAAAATCTTTAGCAGAAGATAAGAGTCACGCTAAGGGGTTACTGATCTATGCCAAAATCTTGTTACACATTAGAGAAGCAATCCCCATGCTATTCTCTTTATAATAGTCTGTTATGAAAGATTGGGGAACTCGGGTTTCATTGGGGATTGATTGGTTTATTTGGTAGTTTGCCAAACTTGATTAATGCTTCTAGCATGACTGAAAACCAAACACGAGTTTGCTTAGAGGGACAATGACCACAATTTTCAATGAGTATTTCCTGAAGACTTAAATAAAAGCAAACTCATAAAAAATTGTGTGATGTTTGTTATTATTATCTTGGCTAGTTTATATTTTGGTAGTTTATTTGTTTAAAGGTGAGGAAGAAAATGACTTTAAAGTTTAAACAAATAAGGTACCAAAACATAAGCTACATGGCACATGTGTTTTCGAATGAACCAACAGTGATCGAGAGGCTCCATCACTCCCTGAGACCTCTAGAACTGGATTGATTCTTTGGCATTGTTTAAACCAAAATTCTTATATGATTCACTCAATGCCCATGTATGTCACGACGTTTTCCAAAATCTAAAAGCACATGTTATCTTCCTCAAGACCTAAAGCACTTGTTGGTCACTATTATGCAAAATGAATTACTTGCAAACAATTCTTTTTTAGTATCATGCAGAACAATCATATAACTCAGCTTTTAACACATCTATTGATAGCAAAGTCAATCTCATTTCTTCAATCCGAACTTCATTCCTTACATAAAAATGTAAGATGAAATTAAAAAAAAAAAAAACCCAAGCTGAAAAGTCATCCCATCTAATTTTTATACTATCAAACTCTTGATGTCAAAATTATGAAGACGAGATATTGTCGCCTTAACAAAAACCATCCTGGTCGCCACAACAACATTTATTCATAGTTATAAACCCCAAACACTTCAACCAAATTTCTGTCAGTCTCTACAGTCTTCTCCATTTCCATTGCAACACGGTTCAATCCAGCAGAGAGACTCCCATGTCCGATCTAAGCTCACAAACACAATCCCTAATCCTAAAACCCCAATTTTTCTCCAAACAAAATTCAGCAAATGTGCTCCTCCTCTTCCTCTTCCTCTCTCCTCCTCCCCACTCACAATACCTCACTCTTACTACTACGACATCGTATTGGTCCAATTCTCCGCAACCCAAGACCCACAATCACAATCCCAAACCCTAGGCCGCGATTCCATGTCCATGCCTCGCTCGCCCAGAGAGACTTCGAGCTCTCCTGGTCCATTCCGGACAAGAATTCGACCACCGAGTACGGGGGTTGGGCTATCGTGGACTCTCCGATCCGCCACAACATAAACAAGAAAAAGACAGGTTTTTTCCCTCTTATCTAAAAACCCCATTTGCTTAATTTCAATTTTGAATGATAATTGAGCTGGGTTTTTGTTTTGTTATTAATTTTTTTCTTAAAAATGCAGGCTTGCCTATATTTGTGATTGGGGTAATTGGGACCTCACTGGCTGTTCTAGTCGCTGCCATTGCTCACTTCTCACTATCAAGAAGAGGTTAGCTTCTAGCTACAAACTTAATCATTTTTGCTTTTTTTTTTTTAAGTGAGAATTATTGGTACATTAGAATTGATTTAATATCTGTAGCTTTTTTTCTGTTTGGTAAAATAAATGAAATAATAAATAAGGAAAAAATTGTTCAATTCGAATTGGTTTTTGAATTTTGGTTCAGCTTATATCAGAACTGAACTCGTTCTATGGTTTGTCGAACACCACCCTATTGCATTTTGCAAATTGGATTTTTTTAGTTAATAATATGTTGTTTTGTTGTGCTAATGACTATGGGAATTGGTAAATTGGTTGTTGGCATGGTGGGTTTTTTTCTTCTTCCAATTTTCTGATTTTGATTTGTTATCTTTTTGTTTAGGTTTTAAGTTTCAATTTGGTAGTCCATTGCATGCTTTACATGGGATATTGAGTCCAACTGGAACCAAAGACGATCAAAACGAAACTACAGGCATTGCTGTATCTGATGAGAGCGTTGTGGTGTCTGATGCAAGCCCAGATGATATAATGAATGGTACTGGAGAGACTGTTACATCAGGTATATTCAGATCAAAGTTTCAAACACTTGTCAAGTGTTACTGTCTTAGTTCTTTACAAAATTTGCTTATATGTTGGTCACTTTGTTATAGTTAGTCTTGCTTTGACTCTTTTCTTGATCCAATATAACTAGTATGGCCTTATTGCTTGATGGACAATTAAAATGGAGTTGTTATTGAAATCCTAACCACCGATGCTTCAATTTGTATTTGATGAAAAAAAGGGGTTAAATTGCACCTATCCTCATTAATCATTATACTATAGGGTATTTGCAATGTGAATGCTAAACTTAAAAAAAATTGCAATCAACATGTTAATTCAATATTAATTTGTAATCTCTTCCTACCTTCCAAATTAGTGGGTAGATTGATTTTGAAATAGAGTGTTGATTATAGAATTTTATAGTTTAGGGTGTGCATTGCAATTGCCTCCATAGTTTATAATGGATAACTGCCTACTAGTCTGTTAATTTAGGCACTGATTTGGACAATGGGGTTGACATTGCAATCAGTCTTGAATTAGGGTTTTTATTGTAAAATTTTATGGTTTAGGATGCACATTGTAAATATTTTCCCAAAGTTTAGGGTGGATAGTTGTAATGAACAAAAATAATTAATAAATATATAAATAAAAGAATTGCCTAGCTTTTGCCATTTAGGAATAACTTTGCAGTGATGGATCAGATTTATTTACCTGGATTTGACTAGGTTTGAGCGGATTAGGACTATTACCATATGATTATGTCTTCTCCTTCATGAGCTATTCTTTTTGGCATTTATTTGAATTGAGGAAAAAGGGAAAATTAAAGGATAGATCCTTGTAATTTAGTTCCTCATATGTGGTAGTTGCAAAGAGTTGGATTTATATTAGCATCTTTTTATCTTTTCTATTGAGCAGCATTCTCATACACTTTCTCTTTTATGATTTCAATGTTCCAATTTTGAACATGTGCTCAGCATCAGTGGACAAGCTTGAACGAATTATAATCCCAGCTGCTGTGGATTCTACTCAACAGGAAGCTTTGTCAGTTTTGAAGAAACTGAAGGTTTGCTCCTTGAAGCATGGTCTATGTGTGGGTGTGTGCGAGTATAAGAGATTAGTGTTTCTAAAAAAAGATTGTGTAAATTTTCTACTGAACTATAGCATGGCTGTATTTGAGTCATTATACTTTGTTTCCCACTGTTTATCAATTTAAATGCCTTAATTATTTTGAAGTGGCATATATCAAAGCAATTGCTCTCAAATTCAATCTTGTCTCAATGTTACCTTCCATTTAGGCTCCGTTTGTTTCGCTGTAAAATATTTTTCGGAAAATATTTTCAAATTTGCGGGTGTTTGTTTCACTGTAAAAGGTGGTCAAACGGAAAATAATTTCCGTTGACCAGAAAATCCTTTGTTAAAATTTGGAAAATGGTTTATGCCCAATTTTTTCGTAAACCATTTTCCAAAAACGCACGCCTCACCCCCGTCCCTTCTGCTCTATCTTTCGCACAACACTGTAAAATATTTTCCAGAGCATTTTCCGGAATGCAACCAAACATGGAAAAAAAATCATTTTCCCTGAAATCATTTTCATCTAAAAACATTTTGCAATGGAAAATATTTTACAGCGAAATAAACGGAGCCTTAAGTTAAAATTCTATATCTTGAAACCCATTCTTTGAGGGGTAGCCTGGGTCCCGACGTGTGGGGGAGTTTCATAATAAGGTGATTAAAGTTATTTTTTCCTATCAACTTAGGCTTTTAGGATAAGTGTTTGTTTGTCAGAGAAGTAAGGTGTAGTCATTGGATAAACAATAGACTTTTAAGTACTTATCCTAAAGTACCATGTGACTTCCTATCTTCTTTTTTTGTTTTTGTTTGAAAATTGCGATTGATTGTTTATTATCAATAGTTTGTGAGTCTTACACCTTTCAATTTCTGCATATATGACATTTTGTCTATAATTTTTAGCAATAAGATTGTACACTAATTTGAATGAAGCTTTGTGTCCAGTTCTGAGCATAGATATCTGAAATTTAATTAAGGTATACAGATCATTGAAGATGATGTCAAGGCAGATGACTTGTGCACTAGAAGGGAATATGCAAGATGGCTAGTTCGAGTAAATGCGTCATTGGAAAGGTAGCAACTGATCTGTGCGCATAAATTGAAAGATGTTTGACATGTAGAAGTCTAGAGTACCATAAATGCAGGTCTGGCTTAGAATTTATTGTTTGGCTTTAATAGGAATCCAAAGCACAGGATCTTTCCAGCAATTTCACTTTCAGGGTCTACAGTTGCTGCGTTTGATGATATAAGAGTTGAAGACCCAGATTTTGAGTCCATTCAATGTAAGGCTCGATATTGATGTTTGCCTGCTATTTCAAGGGGATAAGGTTGATAATTGCTTTATATTGAACTTTGCTCTTGGATTTGCTATTCAGCCCTAGCAGAGGCTGGTGTCATTCCTAGCAAGCTTTCACCAAATAACTCTAGTGATAATGGTTCAGAAGGCCAAGGAGACATGAATTTTTTCCCTGAGAGGTATGATATGCGCACCACTTTTTCTAATAATTTTTAAATTTCCTTTTCGCTTGATAAAACATATCTGGTCAGCAGGTTTCTCTCTCGACAGGATTTGACTGTCTGGAAAGCCCGGTTAGAGTATGAATTTGTGCCAGGAATAGTAGAACAGGTAAAGATTATTTTCAAATATAATCTTATTTGATATTGTTTCAGGTTTTATTTTTTGAATATACATCAAAGTGACTTCATCAGTCTGT
Organism: Fagus crenata; assembly: GCA_014362285.1. Lineage (NCBI taxonomy): Eukaryota > Viridiplantae > Streptophyta > Magnoliopsida > Fagales > Fagaceae > Fagus > Fagus crenata. The sequence continues at coordinate 35,529 of BKZX01002932.1, forward strand.
CATAGCTTTTAAAAACCTGACTTGTTTACAGTCCAGATATCAACAAAAAAATTGGGTTTTCTGGATGCGAGGGAGATCAGTTCAGATGCATCAGCGGAACTTTTTGTAGACATGTCGGCTGGGGACAAGAGCATATTGAGAAAAGTTTTTGGTATTCCCTCTCCCTTTTCTCATGTTTTAAAATTAGGTTTCTCAAGCTCATGGGCAGACATAAAATGTCTTCTTAAATTACGTTCTCAAAGGCATGCTCACAAACTTTTATACATATAATTATATTACTGGTTTGTAAAATTTGTGGAGCTTTTGTGAATAACAATCATTCACAATTTTTTATTTATTTTTATAAGGTTTGACCCCAAGGGGAGGAGGAAGGGGAGATTCGAACTAGTGACCTCCGCTTCACGAGATGTGGTCCCTAACTGATTGTGTTACTCTTAGGGTACAATCATTGACAAATATAACCACAGACTACCATTTTCCACATGTTATATTATATACCATTCACATAATTTAAGTTTGTCATGCTAATGAGTTCTAGCTCAACTGGCACTTTCTCCCTTATAAGTGTTAGGTGGAGGGTGAGAAGACCCATCGGGTGCGTGTGTAACTTACAATAAAAAAATAATAGTTTAAGTTTGTCTCAGCCAATAAAGTAATGTTACTGTTAGGGTCTGCTGAGTGTAAATGTAAATGTAAGAGTAAGGCCAGAGAAAAGATATAACAATTTGGAATTATGAAAACTTGTTATGATTCCTCTGTTATGCTAATACCAATGCATAGATTATCATTAAGCTGACCTTTACACTCATTACCATTCTCTCTATATAATCTGAGGCTTGCAGTCAATTTAATTGGGATTAATGCTTAGCTGAGTTGAGTAAAAATCCAAGCTTGCACTTTTCTCTTTCTATATGTAGGTAGTTGTTTGGCATTTTCACATGCACACACATAGATGTGTTGAAGTAATTCACATACACAGATGAGACAACCATGTCAAATTTACTATTTGCAGGACAGAGCAAGCGGTTTCAACCAAACAAACCTTCAACAAAAGCACAAGCTGCAGTGACACTAACTAGTGGAAGGATGGCAGAAGCTATTTTTACTGAATTAGCAAGACTAGAAGCTGAGAATGCTGCTAGGCTAGCGGAGATGGAAGAAATTAGGTCTGAGTTACTTGACAGAGGAGATATACAGAGGTTTTGGGATGAGAAGCGGATCGAAGTGAAAACTTGCGGTTTTGAGGTAGAGAAGGTTTATTTTTCTGCTGTTAGTGATTTGGAACAGGAGAAGATTGTTCAAGAGAAGTTTTTTGCTGAGCATTTAAAGGAGAAGGCAGCCATGGACTGTCAGAAGCAACTGGTTCTGAGTCTAAAGGAAGAGGTTGATGAGATGTCAGAAAAGCTTGCATCTGAGAGGGCTTTGTATATCACTGAGCAGTGTAATTTACAGGATATGCGCAGTGAATTACAGGACAAGCGGGAAGGACTGCTTGATACAAAATCTATACTTGAAGCCGAGAAAGAAGCTCTTCGGATTCTTAGGTAATGAAGCAATCACAGCGTATTGCTTTTTTATTTTTTTTATTTTTTTTTTAAGATTATTTATTACAAACATGCTAATGTTATGCTGTTGGAAATAGCCATGTGTTAAGATTGTAATTGTATTATAACATGGCATGGTCATCTATTCTAATTTGGAAGCATTGAATGCAGATCTTGGGTAGAGGATGAGGCTAGGAAAAGCCAAGCTCGTGCCAAGGTTCTTCAGGAAGTTGGTCGAAGGTGGAAATGGGACAACCACGCTTGATATTCTTAGTCCCTTTGGTGTAGAGATTTGTGGTTGCTTGTAAAAATAATTAGCAGAGAGAGGGCTCTTTGTGGAATCCCTTGTTTTGCTGTGTATTGAGACTATTTGTAAAACTTTGTGATTGGCATTGGGGATTTTTTTGTTACTTCCATTGTTTGCAGCCAGCTTACCAGTCATCGTTTTATGTCCTTCCTTACAGAGCAGTCAAGCATTCAAAGAAATTGTTATTATTTCTCTTGATGTTGAATTTTCTGCTAGTTATCTCACTGTTTTGATGATTTAGTTCACTGTATTGATGAATTACTTATAATTCTTATCTACAGTTTGTTGAATCCTTATTTCACAAACTTGAGAATGTTCTGCAGACATTTTTATCTAGTTTTATCTTTTAACACCAAATGATAGAGAACCCAAAGCTCAGACAATCAATGCGGTGGATGTTTCCTAATTCTGGTAATTGATATCCAAAAGGGTTACCACCCCAAACGAGTTTTGGGTTTGGATGTGTTTTGCTGATTACTTGATCTCAAAAAGCTGGCTTTTTAGGGGGCTTGCCAAATGCACACTAATTCTTAGATTTTTTATTTTGGATGTTGATAATTTGATAGTTGAGGAAGGATAATTTGAACCTCTTGATTCTCACTGTTTTAAACATATTCTTAATCACCTTAATGAGTTAATATATATAAAATAAAATAAAATATATATCATTGCAGTTATAATGCGTAGTACCGAAGTCATATAAAATTCTCTTTATTTCAAGTAAAATATATATATATATATATTCATTTTAAGTAAAATAAACCGTTAAGATTTTATTTATTAATAAATTATAATCACACTTTTAGTATTTTCCATCCACAAATCACTATTTATCACCTTCTCAGTAAAATAAAAATATAAAAAAATCTTGAAACTGTAAACGGGGTTAAAAGCTGTCAGTAAAGTTATTCCCGCCCAGGCTTTGACCTTTAAAGACTTAAACCCAAAGCCCCTCTGAAGCTCGTTTTCTCTACTCTTTATCCTCTTGTCTGGTTTGCCTATCTCCTCTACCTCTAAGTCTACTATGACTCACTTCTGCCTCTTTCCTGCTCTCCACACGGTAAGCTTTACTATGCTCCACATTTTATTTTATATTATCCTTTCTTCTTATTTACTTGCTCAGGCAACACAAGAAAGTATCAGATAAAAGAGAAAAAGACCTTTTAGTTTAGCTTTGTTATTTATTTTTTTATTTATCTCAAGGCCAGCTGCATATTATTTTTGGGCCAGTTAAAATTATGAGCCCCAGAGTGAGTAGGGGTTTTGGATAATGCTTCGGCTGCTAGTATATATGCTACTAGGTACACTGGAGTCCATAAAAAACATGACCCAGAAAACGATTTTTTTCATTTTTAATGTTAAAAATTATACACCACCAAATTCCTCGGCTAAACTACTTGGATAAATGCTGGAATAATGGATGGAGTCCACCTGTCCACTTGTTTGCTTCTTCAATTGTGCTTCTTTTTCTTTTTCTTTTTCTTTTTTGGCAACACATTTTGTTGGACTTGAAAACATATGTGCCAATCATATCTTATAGTCTCAGCCAGATATATTTTTGCTTCAGTAATGGCTAGCATAGAGCACATTATCTTTTTGGGTTTTTATTAGAATTTAAAGGAAATTGTTAGTTGAATAATTGATTGGGATTGTACCAGAGGAAGCCAAAGATAAATACACTTGTTTTATCGAATAAACACAAAAAACACAAGGGGACAAGTTTGGAAAAATCCAAATTCTCCAAACTTGTCCCCTTCTTCAATTGTACTTCTATATGCTCCAGTCCATTAAGCAAGCGGCTGAGAATTAAATTTCAACCTCAGCTTTATTACTCATTAAACCCATCTACTTTTCTATCTTCATTTTGTGGCAAGCCAATTGAAACAAAACGTGTTCCACCTCATTGGAGAAGGTATCTAATACATCAAATATATGCATCGCCCCTCTCACAGAGTGTAGGTCTTGCACGATTGTCTACATGGCCGTAGGGCTCACACATGAGAGGGAGGATATATATATATATATATATATCCAATGCAACATTGCAGGGTTGAGTTGGACCCACTATCTGAAATCTTTCCCTTAGGATTTGTTATTTGTTAATTGTATCACCAATAATCAGACAAACTGAAACCCTTGGATCAAAAATTTTCTTTGTGGGTCCACTACAATAAAAGCACAAGTGACCTGAAAAAGATTGTGATTGATTGGCTAGAAATGCAGGCATACACGTATTCTATGAAGGGGGCCCATAGTGTGTCATTCTTTCATAGATCATAATAATCAGATAATTAAAACCCTTTAATCAAAGCCTATTTTGGTTCAGATTATTTATATGGCTATGAATTATGTTTGATACATGGTAGATATATGTCCAATGAGTTATTATCTACCTAAGCTTAATTATATGATGTAGGAAATTTAATTGCACCAACACCTACCCATTAGCTGGAAAACAGCCATCAGAAATATTGTGGCATGAAGGACAAAGACAATTTTCTCACCCTCTTTTTAACTAAATGTAGCAGCCATATAGATATACCTTAAAACAAGCAGGGCACACACTGAGAGGTGCTTGTTTTCGTTCAAATTTACAGTTGCATATCTTTTTGGCTTCTTTTAACGGTCTATAAACCTCTTGACAATTGTGGTAACATGTTAGACAAAAATTTCTGACTTGTCAATCCTTTTGGAGAAGATTGACCACTAGTTATTGGTGGTTGCTACAGTCCCTAAGCAAGAAAGTTGTGCTGGAATTCTACTTATCGGGAATTTAGTGCATGCAAGACAGTTAGCTTCTTGAAAGGTCCTTAAACCTGATAAGATGATAAAGCTGGTGTGGGAATGTTTGTAGTTGGATGTGGCTATTGATGTACAAATGAAAGGTTTTTAACATGGGTTTTGTTTAGAATTGCATTTGTCTTGTTAAGCAGTCTTGCTTGGCCATTACAGATTCTGGGTTGCGGTTGTTGCATATCAAGTGGCTTGATGGGTTGTTATCATCAGTGATGGGGTTGGGGAGAAATGGTGGTGGGGTGTTATGGAATTGGGTTCTGTGTATGGATGTTTTGAATGTTAAGATTTTTCCATCAACAATATCTCCATGGTAGTCAGGTTAGGCCTCCTGGTTGCTGCTTCAATTGCAGCCTATGCAGTTAGGCAGCTCAATATCAAAAACTCGCGGTCATCGACCTCAGCAATCAAGCCTTCAGGTACTTGTTTCTATGAGTTCATATATATATATATATATTATAATATATATATCCTGAAAGTATCACTCATCTAACCGTTTTTCCCAACACCAATTCATATGAAGAAGAAAGTTGATTCCTTTCTTCAATCTATATTCATAGTTGATGAAACTGTTCTTAATGTTTATGATGATGGCTAATCTTATGTTGAAGATTATATTTTTTGTCTTTCTTTTTCTTGTAAACTTCATTTTGTTAAGACTTTCATTTCCGGGTAATACTGAAATTCAGAAAATGGTGAAGCAAGCTTTGAACAACACCAGTTTGAGGGGCAAGACAAAGAGCAGAATAGATATTCTAATGATAGATTCAAAGAGAAGGATGTAAGTTCATATTCAAACTTCAATTAAATTTCCATCTCTTTTATGGCCGCGCAAGTCTGACTTGCAAGTTTGATTTGTGTTTTCTGTAATTTTATTTAAGCTAAGAAGGTTTTTTTGTAACTGTTGCAGGAGGAGGAAGAGCAGGAGGAAGAGGTTAAATTAATTAGCAGTATATTTAATAGAACTCATGGAAATCCACCTGATATTGATGATGAAGAGATTTTTCCTGAATTCGAAGATCTTTTATCCGGGGATATTGAATTTCCCTTACCTAGTAACAAAATTGATAGGGCAGAGAAAGACAAAATATATGAAATCGAGATGGCAAACAATGCAAGTGAATTGGAACGGTTACGGAACCTAGTAAAGGAATTAGAGGAGAGGGAAGTGAAGCTGGAAGGCGAATTGCTCGAGTATTACGGATTGAAAGAGCAGGAATCAGATGTTCTTGAGATACAAAGGCAACTCAAGATCAAGACTGTAGAGATTGACATGCTCAATATTACCATTAACTCTTTGCAAGCTGAGAGGAAAAGGCTTCAGGAAGAGATTGCACACGGAGTTTCAGCAAAGAAGGAGCTTGAGGTGGCAAGGAACAAGATCAAGGAGCTGCAAAGGCAGATTCAGCATGATGCTAACCAGACAAAAGGCCAGTTGTTGTTTCTCAAGCAACAAGTTTCTGGTTTGCTGGCAAAAGAGGAAGAAGCTGTAAGGAAGGATATTGAAATTGAAAAGAAGCTGAAAGCTGTGAATGAGTTGGAGGTTGATGTTGTGGAGCTTAAGAGGAAAAACAAAGAACTTCAACATGAAAAGCGGGAGTTGACTGTAAAACTCAGTGGTGCTGAAGCTAGAATAGCAGCCCTTTCCAATATGACAGAGGTTGGAGTCACAATGCTCTATTGCATGCTTATATCCTCCTGTTATGTGCACATCTGCTTTTCTTTCATTTTTTCATTTTTCTTATTTGGATCCTGCTTTTGTAATACTTCTACTGATCAAATAAGATTCTGACATAGTTCTCTCTAAGAATAAAGTCAGCAGATGCATAAATATTCAGCCAATGGTATATGAAGAAGCTTTGAAGTAATAAGGATATTACCTGTTGCTTAAAGAAGTCGACTTTCATCATCTACAGTGTCTTAGAGTTTTAACTGTTGCTTAACATCTTTTTCCCATACCAATCTAACCATGTAACTTGCCAAACAAGATATCATTGAAGATAGTAACTTAAGAATTTAAATGTTAATTGTTGAGATCATTAGGTAAATGCAGTGTCACACATCATAATCCACTTGGTTTGTAATTTAGTGACAGAACCACATTGCATCATCTCTGAATGATTGTTGTACTTAGTGCCCACCTTTTTTTTAATTTGTTTTTCTTTTCTATGGCTACCTTGTTTTTCAAGAAAGCATGTTTCTTCTCAACAAGGAGCCAATTGATTAGGAAGAAGTTTTGACAGACAATAGAAGGATGGCTTGATATAACAACTTGGTGAAAGTACATACGCTGATTGAAATCATGAATCAAACCTGTTTTAATTTGTGCTGGTACATGTGATGGGTTAAAAACTCATTCTTTCTATACTTTGCCTCACATTGCAGAGTGATATGGTTGCCAAGTCAAGAGAGGAGGTCAATAATCTTAGGCATGCTAATGAGGACCTGTTAAAACAAGTGGAAGGACTTCAGATGAATAGATTCAGTGAAGTTGAAGAGCTAGTGTACCTTCGCTGGGTCAATGCATGCTTAAGGTATGAGCTTCGGAACTATCAGGCACCTGCAGGAAAGATAACAGCTCGTGATCTAAACAAGAGTCTGAGCCCCAAATCCCAAGAGAAGGCTAAACAACTGATGTTAGAGTATGCAGGGTCAGAACGTGGACAAGGGGACACAGATATCGAAAGCAACTTTTCCCACCCATCCTCTCCTGGAAGTGAGGACTTTGACAATGCTTCTATGGAGAGTTCCACTAGTAGATATCTCAGTAAGAAACCTAGCTTAATCCAAAAGTTGAAGAAATGGGGCAAAAGCAAAGATGATTTAAGTGCTCTTTCATCACCAGCCAGATCTCTCTCGGGAGGTTCTTCAAGCAGGGCAAGCATGAACCATAGACCAAGGGGTCCATTGGAATCCCTGATGTTAAGGAATGCAGGTGATAGTATAGCCATCACCACCTTTGGCATCGGGGAGCAGGAACCTACTGACTCTCCTGAAACTCCAACTCTTCCGAATATTAGAACAAGAGTTTCATCCAGTGACTCACTGAATAATGTCACGTCATCATTCCAATTGATGTCTAAATCAGTTGAAGGGGTCTTAGATGAGAAATATCCCGCATATAAAGATCGGCATAAGTTGGCCTTAGAGAGGGAGAAGCATATTAAAGAAAGGGCTGACCAAGCAAGAGCAGAGAAGTTTGGTGACAAATCAAATTTGAATCTATATGAATCTTCAGCCAAGGTTCAGAGAGAAAGACCTGTAACTTTGCCAACAAAACTTTCTCAAATAAAGGAGAAGGCAGCTGCCTCTGGTGATTCAGTTGACCAATCTAATGATGGTAAGACTGATTCTCAAACAATAAGCAAGATGAAACTTGCTCACATTGAGAAAAGGCCTCCAAGGGTGCTTCGGCCACCTCCTAAACGATCCGGAGGTTCTTCTGCCAGTACAAATCCAAATCCTTCAGGTGGAATACCAAATGCTCCACCTCTACCGCCACCTCCACCTGGTGCCCCACCTCCGCCACCACCACCTGGTGGACCACCTCGGCCACCTCCTCCACCAGGAAGCCTACCAAGAGGGGGAGGGAGTGGAGATAAAGTTCACCGGGCTCCTGAACTGGTTGAATTTTATCAGACATTGATGAAACGAGAGGCAAAGAAGGATACTTCATCATTAATTTCTGCAACATCTAATGCATCAGATGCTAGAAGCAACATGATTGGGGAGATTGAGAATAGATCATCATTCCTCATAGCTGTGCGTAAAATTTCCCTTTATATTTATTTATCTTCTTATCTTGAGCATAAAGTATGGTATTTGTCATATAAATCTAACAAAGAGTGAAAATTATGCACTGGATCCAGGTGAAAGCTGATGTGGAAACTCAAGGTGATTTTGTCATGTCATTGGCAACTGAAGTTCGAGCAGCTTCCTTCTCTAACATAGAAGAATTGGTGGCTTTTGTGAACTGGCTAGATGAGGAACTTTCATTCTTGGTATGCTATTAAGTTCTTATTGTTTAAAATTATTCTTTTTATCTGTCATAGGTACTCAGTATTCTAAACTAGAAAGAGATCACAGTTACATACAAGGGCAAACAAATTTCAATAAAATACAAGTGTGCATATATATATGCTGCCATAATTTTGAGCCCTTTGAAACATTGGTTTCCAAGACCAGCTCTCTATTTATTTTGGAACTCCTGTTAAGCAAGCTCTGAATTTTCAGAATAACCATGGATGTGGAAGCATGTATTTAAATTTGACCTGGTGAACAATCTACATAGTCATTTCTGAATCTACTTGAAATATTCTTGGAGATCTTTATATAATTATTTGTTCCTTTCTCCACCTGTGGTAAGGTTGATGAACGGGCAGTTCTCAAGCATTTTGACTGGCCTGAGGGGAAAGCGGATGCATTGAGAGAGGCAGCTTTTGAATACCAGGACCTGATGAAATTAGAGAAGCGAGTCTCCTCTTTTGTTGATGATCCCAAGCTTACATGTGAAGTTGCTCTGAAGAAGATGTACTCATTGCTAGAGAAGTAAGGATTTTCTTCACATTAATGTTCATGTGATAAAATAGGGAACTAGGGGTAGGATTCTTATGCCAAGAGCCTTGTAGCTCAACTGGCATTAACTGGTCTTCTTTATGAGGAGAATCAAGGTTCAAATCTCCTCTCCCCCAACTATCGAATTATCAAAAAAAAAAAAGGATTGCTATATAGTTGCACATATGCTTTTGAAAATTAAATTTAAAATGCCATCATTCCTTGTATGTGAGAATCTTCAATCATCCTTTCACATTTTTTAAAGGGTTATGCTTTGCCTCAACATCTTCCATCTTCCATTAAAGTAATGACCTGTTAGAAGATCATTTATTTATTTTTTATACCTTGCCTTGCTAATTGCCACTTATATGAAGTATATCTTTGATTTCTCATTCTTATCAATTATTCTCTATTTTGGCAGAGTGGAACAGAGTGTGTATGCCCTCTTACGTACAAGGGACATGGCTATTTCACGATACAGGGAATTTGGAATTCCTGTTGATTGGTTGTTGGATTCAGGGGTCGTTGGCAAGGTATGCTTTAAACTCAAGGAAAAAGTTCCATTCTAGTTGATTGTGAGGTTGGTTCTAAAATGTTGCTTGGATTTTTTTTTTACAAGATGTTATTTGGATTGTGGAAGTAGCAATGTTCAGGTTGCATGATGTTATAGTTCATAGGAAATAGTTTGCCAATGTGCAACCAGTAATGACAACATATTGCAATTTGATCAGCTTTCATTTGTTATTCCAAATTATATAGCAAGGTTGATGGTCATGGACCCATTATATGACCTAATAAACTCATTGATGCCACTACAAGATTTAGTGTATATACAATATATTTTACTTACCACTGAAAAAACAAAAAACGTTTGTGTGTATGTGCGTTTGCGTCTGCAGCTGCTTGCATGTGTTATGCTGCAGATTAGTGATATAGCATTTTCTTCATTGCAGATAAAGCTCTCATCTGTACAATTGGCAATGAAGTACATGAAACGTGTAGCATCAGAACTTGATACACTGAGTGGACCAGAGAAGGAGCCAAACCAAGAGTTTTTGGTTCTGCAAGGAGTGCGTTTTGCTTTCCGTGTTCATCAGGTATCTCATATTATTTACTAGTTTAAGCTGATTTTGGTTCAAGGAACAGGGCCGTCTAACTGTTTGATTTACATTTAAGTTAAAATGTGGTAGCTAAATTTCAAAAATTGTAAGAGTGGGTTTGAATCTCTACAGTTGTCAATATTGCAGCACATTTCATTGATGAATTGAATGCTTGCTTTCTCTACTCTGGTGCTTTTTAATCTTATTTCATATAAAATTGTACATATGAACAATTTGAATCCTTAGAGATATGTGATTGTAACATTTACTTGGACCTGTTTCCAGTTTGCGGGAGGCTTTGATGCAGAGAGCATGAAGGCTTTCGAAGAACTCAGAAGCCGTGTCCATTCTCATATGGGAGAAGACAATAAGCTGGAAACATGAGGATTTTTTTACTTGAAATTTTTCTCCTTTTTCTTTTTAAAATTTTGTTTGTTGTATATTTCACCTGTCACTCCATGTTGAAGAAAATATAGATTATCTTGAATATTGTACAATGACCAGTCAACTGAAGACACAAAAGTGGAAAAAAGAAATCATATAGTGTTACTTATAAAAGCTCTGAACTTCTTCTATATGCTTAACTCCAGGTATAAAAAAGGAAAAAGAAACATAACACTAACCTTAACAATAACCCAATGCATAAAAATTTATCAATTGACTAAATGCTGTTGATGTGTTTTAGACTGATCGTGATTCATGTTTTGTCATCACTCATCAGTGATTTGGAACTTATTTGTTTAGTTACAGATTCATATTTTTTAATTTGGTTAACTTCTAGTGCCTCAAATTTGTCAAGTGCATAACTGGTTGCAATGTGAAATGCTTATGTATTGATATCAAAATATTGATCATATTGTTTTAAGTGCCAAACACTCACTAAAAGACCAAAAATTATTATCAAAAAATTGATCACATTGTTTTAAGTGCCAAATGCTCACTAAAAGACCAAAAATTATGATCATTTGGCAGAGACATCCACTCACAAACGGAAAGACATCAAAAGAGAAAAAATAAAAATGTTATCAGTGTAATTACACTATCGCATTGTGATAACAAGACTTCTATTCATGAACTTGGCACCTCCCACCTTTCCTTGAATCTCTGAAGGCAGAGGAATGACACGTCTTTGGTCCCCTGCTTCCACCAGTAACTCAGATCCTCCCCTATACTGCAATTTTCAGAAAATGATAATATTGATCAGAATTCTGCAAATCCAATCAAGAAGAAAGAATCACAATAGCATATATATATATATATATATATATATGATAAGTTCATTCCTATAGTTCAATAAGTGCCTCTATAATCTCTTTCTAGACCAGCTGTATCCAGATTATTATTGGTAACACTACTGATTTTTATTTTATTTTTTGGAACTTAACACACAAGCCCAGTGGGTTTTGAACCCACAATCTTACCTGCCACCCATTCTTATGGAAGGAGGAAGTTTCATTTGAGCAAGAGCTCATTAGCTTGGTGATACTTCTGATTTGCTCAATAGGAAGCTCAGGGAAGCAGCTTCAAAAGCATATTCTCTTATCATTTTATATTTTCTCCTTATTAGAAGGTGAAAAAGAAAGTCTTAGGATGTCAGCAGTGAGATTCTAGTTTAAAGATTAAAAGTTCAAATCTTCCACTGGCTTTATGATGACTTAAAAACTTGGAGGGGTCCCATTTCTAAAAAAATTTCTCTATAGAAAAATAGAACATTTATCCCATCTCACTTGGAAAACAGCATTCCTATAAACACATGAAGGGGCACTAGTAGCAGAACCTTCAAAACTATGATATAAAGACGTTAAAGATTTGAAGAGTGGAAGGATGCACGTACTTGGTATAGCTTGATCTCAGACTTGTCAAAACCTGGCATGAAAAGGGTTACGGACTTTTTGGCAGGATCAAATTTTACTGATGACAAATTGTTGCTGTTGCTTGCTGGCAGAGAAAGAAGATTCTTTGCATCTTTACCAACAGTGTTGAGCATGATTTCGGTCCAGTCTAAAGGGAAACCCACTTGGGATTGTGGGATGAATGCAAAAGGCAAGGGCAAAAAGTTTTCCTTGACTCTTTCCACTGACTCTACATTCAAATGTGGAGGAGCGATACCAAATGCACCAGACACCTGTGCACCAGCTTGGATTGCACAGCCCCAATAACGTAATGCAGAATTGACAGAGATTGGACTGTTTGGGTCCATCACCAGGAAGCAGCCGAATTTATGTGGTTCTGAGAAGGCAGACGATCCTCTCTGCATGGCAGATAAGCAATGCAGAATCTCATTGGGGTTATATCTAACTGTGGTCTAACATATAAGAATCACGTTTACCTCCAACATTTGTTCCAAAGTGTCCCATGTTTCTGCACTCATTTTCCCATTAAGAAAGGACCTGCTGCCGCTTATACTCATGGCTTCATCTACAAGTCTCATGAGTGAAGGACCAGCCACTCTCCCAAGATCAGTCTTTTCAGCCAAATTCCGCAGATATTTTAAATACAATCTGTACCATCATGTTATTGCATACAGATGATCATGAGATCAAGAGAGAGAGAGAGAGAGAGAGAGAGTCTCGGTTTACTAACCTTGCTTTACTGCTTGCACCTATCATCCGTAAAGTCTCCTCAGTGCTGATACCATCATATATTATTATGTCAAATTTGTCTTTTCTGAGATTTCTTTGATCCACATTATTTAAGAATCCTACAAGCCTCTCAAGTCCCAATGCTGAAAAAATAGAATCCATTCCAGGAAGCACTCCCAGCTCTTCTCCCACAATCTACCACGATACAAGGAATGGTCCATAATAAAGTCCTCTGAAACATTCAAGGGCAATTATATCTTTCTTTAAATTAGACTGCACAAGAATATCAGCAAATGATAGTACGTACACACCCCTTCGAGAACCCCTTGGGTCATATTAAGATGGGCATCTGCTTGCTTTACTCGATTGAGAGGCTCAAGAAGCATCTGTTATTATCCACAACAATTCATATTGAGTAAACCACTCAAAGAAAAAGTTAAGGTGACATAGTCAAAGAAATATTGGAGGTGAAAAGACACACTTTAGTGGTTTCCAACCTAACAGCTGAAAGGTTGTTGTTGCATATGACAGGAGAAGTTCCAATCTTACAGTTTAAAAGATAATCAGCAGTGGGATCTTGTGTATGTATCACCAAGCATGTACTAAGCCCAGTCATTGCATAATGCTGAGAACCAGAAAGAGCAAGAGAGAAAGAATTAAATTATTTACAATATGTTATGCTTGATCTTCAAAAGATTTTACCGTAAATCACTAAATAATCTGTGGAAAATGAAAATATTAAGTTCTAAACCCCTAACATAATCTCTAGAGGGGAAAAAAAAAGAAAAAAAGAAAAGAAAAGTGATTAGCTTGAAAAGATGTTAATGGAGCTAACTTGAACTGGAAGACTGACATAACCTTTTAAAAGAAATAACATAGGAAACATATAAAGGAACTTATAGCTTAACCAAAGAACATAAATGGTTTTAGCAAGAGTTCTATATTTTTCTTTTATATATATATTTTTTGTAACGTAAGGAACCTTTCTAAAGAAGAGCCTTTTGGACTCGCCTCTAGACAGTAAAACCTACAGGCAACTGACCCCACCCACCATAACCAGTTGTCAGGTAATCCAGAGGCATTCACCTCTGACGTGCTAAGCAATTTATGCTCATGCCTAGAAGCAAGTTCTTATATTTTCTCATTTACCCTTCATGAAGAAAGTTAAGATTTTTGATAGTTTGATTGAAATATATGGTCAAAAACAAAATGTTTTAGAATTCTGATTTGCACCACAATTTTAAATATCTTATCATTTTGAATTTTTTTTTTCTTCATCTTTTCCCCTTTGGGGCTTTCTTTAACTTGGTAACCATCAAATGGCTCTACTTCCTGAAATTGTCCATGAATGATAATTATCCACTATCTTTCTAAATAAATATTTGGAATCACTATTCACTAGTCTCTCTATAGTTGCTTACAGATCCTAATTCACTATTCTGTGCATAACATATTTCCAAATTTCTCACATTCCTTAACCAGAATGACTTGGAAATGTCCCTTAATAAAGCACCCAGAATCGACATTCTCACAACCAAATCATATGAAAAAGTAAAGCAATGAAATTTAACTAAAGAACCCACAAATTATAACTAAACATAAATACAAACAAAACCCCAAAAGATAACAAATACTAAATATGTATGCAGTATGTACCTGAGCAGCAAATACAGCTGAAGTGGTCTTGCCAGACCCACCTTTGCCCAAAAAAGTTACCAACTTGGTTGATTGCTGAGAAGAATTAGCACTAATACTAATACCACTACCATCCTCTGCTAAAGCTGCCACTGCAAAAGGTCTTCTTCGAAAATGGGAAATAGGGTTTGTGAGGAGGAGAGGAGAAGCGAGACAAGAAGAAGCCATTTTTGGTAAGAACTCGTATGAGTGGAAGAGTTGTGTGAGACTGAAAAGACAAGACACAGAGAGAGAGAGAGAGGGTTTAAGCAATGTTTTATTGAAACAAAAACATGTTAATCTGTTGGGCCTATGAACAAAAAACAAAGGGACCGTTGGGCGTTTTTTTTAGCACTTTTCCTGTTAGAAAACAAAACCAACTTTCTTGTTGTCCCCTGGGCCTCCAAGGGTTAGTCAAAAGTTGAGGGTTGAGTTGGATCTGCTCCTCACAAATAAGAGAAGCTATTTCGAGTATCTAATTATGCATTTGTAATATTCATATACTATAAGAAAGAAAATATATTGATCCAATGTGAAATGCTATATGGCCAATGACTAGTTAAGAAGATTATTAGGTGGTGGTATCTCATTGTATATATAATACTATTTTTTTTTTTTTTCATATACATGAGATTGATAGTTACGATCAGTTTCACATATACTAGAATTATGTCCGTGTGATACACAATTTAATAAATAAATAAAAAGGATAAAAGAGAAAGTATATTTTACCACTTGTGGTTTGACCAATTTATAAGTTATTTATCCATGGTTAAAAAATTGATATTTTGCCTACATGTGATACATCCTGTTTACTTCCATTACCCAAACATTTAAAAAATATATATATACAAAATCATAACAAAAAAAAAAAAAAAAAACTCGAAGAAAAAGAGTTTACTTAAAGAAATATTTTAATGTACTTATAGATCATTACTTGGCAAAAGGAGAAAAAAAATCCAAAATAAAAATAAAGAAAAAAATGAGAGAGCTTCCGCTTAGTGCAAACACAACTTGTAAGAGAGCAACTTTTATTTATAATATATGATATCATTCATTGCATACACCCATGGCATAAGATAATTTTTAGAATAATATAGCATTTTATTGATTTAATGTCAATTTTGAATTAAGGAATTTAGGGCATCCGTTAAGGTTGGCTAATTACACAAATACCCATGCTTTATGGGAATAAAAAAAAATGAAGAAAAAATTGTTAGTCAACTGTCAGCAGAAAAAGTTACACTACTCCTAATAAAAACTAATATAAAAAGGTAAAGTTGCACTCCTCTAGATAAAAACTAATATAAAAAGATTCTTTAACGGATGTCCTAATGTCCTAAGGACATTCGTTAACCGGACCCTTTGATTAATGTTGGGGAAATTAAAAGTTAGGTGTTTTTTTTTTTTTTAATCTTATTTTGACAGTATTTTCATTTTGTCATGTGTATCTAATTCTAATTGATGGCTTATGATGTGGACTGGTAGTTTTTATTTTTGACAGTATTTTCATTTTGTCATTTGTATCAATTCTGATCGATGGATGGCTTATGAAGTGGACTGGTAGTTTTTTTTGGGGGGGCTACCTAGCAAATTGTTGGTTCATTGGAGCTTTGTTGTTGGGCTGTTTCTGAGTGGTTAAGCTAAAGGGAGTTTGGTTGAGTAGGACTTATGGTTGTGAGTCTTGTGACCGTAGAAAAGGTTAATTTTTTTTCCTTCCCCATTCCCATTCTTCTGCTGAGTGAGATAGTAATCAAATTGTCCTCCACTAAATTAGGGATTTCATAATCATGTATTATTCCCATTCTTCCACCCATACCAACAATCTCATGTTGAGCTTGGACTATATTATACTTTATTGGAAGTCACCCCACTATTGTACAAGGAAAAATAAAAGGGTAAAGTTTCCCTCTTGTGTTCGAGTGCATTGGAGAAGACACTGAGTCAACATATGACCATTTTAAAACGTGTGTCGTATTTGTATCTCCTTTAGTTCATTAGAGGACATGAAATAAGCAATATCTAAAAGAAAATGAATTACCCCTTATAGTTGAATATTTCTTTTTCATTTTTATTTGCTAGGTCAATTGATATTTTTTTTTTGGAGATTTTAGGGCAAGGGTCATATATACTATACAAAATTCATTTGGGGGATGACTCTCCTTAGTCCTAACTGTCCACGATCCGACTCTCCCATACTGCATTTTGGAAATTTGTCAAACGTGTTAACCAATTCGTAAAATATTTCATTACTTGTTATGAGCTGAAGTTGTACCGAGCTCAAGAGCCATAAGGCACAAAATTAATTTACTAGCAAATTGGCTAACAGGCTTACAGCTCCTACGTACTTCCCAAAATATTGTCAATAACTAGAAGAGGAGGGGAAAATATCCAAAATACTTGTTATTTCACATTCCCTGTCATAAAATCTCAGTTTCTCCAGCAACTAATTAGGAGAATGTATTAAGGGAAAATAAAAAGAAGAAATAATAGAATGTTTCCTTGTGTCCCGGTCATAATTTCATAACTAAGAAGGATCAAGTTTAATTCATTAGAAATAAATTTGGAGATTAGTTAGGTGATCTAAGAGGCCTGGAACATGATTCGTCATGTGTTTTAAGAGTTAAATTTATATATAAATATAAAAGAAAAAAAATTAGCATGAGCAAAGATAAATTCAATATACACCTCCATTGCAATTTGTACATGAAAGAAAGTAGTGTTTATTATTTTCCAAATGTGTACATATATAGGAATACCACTAGTTTGCATCTTTAGCTTCTGGAAACAAGAAACTTGGCAAGGGACTGGCCCTAGGCGATCTTGGTGGCAGCTCAGAAAGTTTATTCCCAAAACTATCATAATGAATCACTCCTGAAAATTCCGGTGGCCGGCATTTATCACCCAACAAGATTGCTTTTTGCCACAACCCACCTTCACCAAAGCCTCTCTGATCCACCTCAGCTCCAAATTCATCACCACCTTTTTTCTTGTACATGAATGTATTTGCCATGTTGCTAATATTTGTCACGAGCTTCCTGGGTGACATTGACACAAATGGTGACTTAGGCGAATTTGTTGCATCACTCATGAATAGATTTTCCTTGTTGCTAATTGATGTTGTCACGAGCTTCTTGTTCTTGGGTGACATCAAGGGCGTTAATGTTGCATTATCTTCTTTGTTCTCGTAATCTTTTTGAGCACGGCGTGAATGTTTGGCACATAAAGCTACAAGAGCCACAACCGAGATGAATAAGCCAATTGCTAGTGGCATGGACCCAAATTGGTCTCTGCCATGTTGAAGGATTAGACGTGCCATTTTTTGAAATGGGTGCCTGAAAAAGTGACAATGATGAACGAAAATTTGGCTGGTAAAGTTTGAACGCTTCAAGGATGAGCATGAGGTGTATATATAAATATAGGTGTTTCCGTTTTGTGCTAATAATAGTTTTGGCCCGTGGAAGGTGGGAATGGGAGAGAAGACTTAAAACTTTTGAGCATCTTCTTTGTGCCTTCATTGTCTCTAGCACAACTAAAAAAAAAAAAAATTGTAGTATTAGATTAGGTTAGTTGTTGGTTAAATATACATGGGCAAATTTGTCATTTTAACTTGGAACTTTATGAACTTAATGAATTTAACTGATTTTCCCAAGATGTGGACCTTGTAGTTGTAACTACCCTATGTATGCCCCTTATTATTTGATTAATGTACCATTATATACATGTTAAACTCCAAATACAATGTACTCTTAAAAAAAAAAAAAAACTCCAAACATAATGAGTTGATGTTTAATTAGTTACCTTTGAAATTATATACATGGTTTAATTTGTTACTTTTTGAAACTTAAAAAAAAAAAAAAAAAAAAAGAGAATTTTCAAGGTTTAATTTATTAGTTTTGAAACTATATGATTTAATTTGTTAGACCTCTAAACTATAGAATTTGAAATATAATTTACCCTAATTTTATGATATATATATATATATATATATCAAGAAGTCACTTTCAATAAATCTTTTTGTTCATAATATGACCCTTGTGATACAGTGATAGCAATGGCAACCGTACGTCTTAATTCAGTATGCATATGCATCATAGATCGACATAGAAAGTATATTAAACTTCATGTAACAAATACTGAATGTAAATTCGATGTAACAGAGACAATTAAAAAGATAAATCTCATATATTACTCATAATACAGGCATATTAAGAACAGACAGTACTTAAAAATAAAAAACATTGTGACGTAGTTCCTCAAACATTTTTTTTGTTTCCAATATTTTAAGAGGTTCTTTTGGTCAACGCCAAGGGTGTGAGGTTTACACGCCAAGAACGAAGTTTGGGTATGTCAATTTTTTAAATAAATAGTACGGCACTATACTTTTAATTAATATTATCATCATCAGTTCATCAACATTATTATTATGTAGTATCAATTGTTTGTTTTATATTTTTTTCTTCTATAAACTTTAATTTATTAGGGTTAGGTTAAGGTTTATGTTGATTGTTTTGGGATTGCAACTTGTGTGTGTTTAATTATCATCTCTCATGGCCCTACCAAAAACTAAGACCAATTCCAACACTTTTCTCCCTTAAATTTATCAAAGAGAACCAAGACGTGGTGATCATCTTATTGGAAGAATTATGTCAATGAGAATACTATTATCAGGATTGAAAATAAAAAAGCATCAAGTCAAATTATTCCATTTTATCAACCAAAAAAAAAAAAAGTCAACTTATTCCATTGTGCCCACCACCACTAATTTCCAAGGCCAAATGAGTTAGCATTTTGTACAAATTGCTGAAGTCAAGAGCTCAAAAGTTAAAAACAAGCATATTTTGCAAGGGTTAAAGCTCTTGTTGTATTTATAACTTATAAGCCCCGTGATCCAATTTGCAATTTCTTTCACTCATTCTCATTAGTAGCTAACCTAGATAGGTATTTAGAAAATCTTCATTCCGATTTTAATTTTAACCCAACAAGACACATATGATTGAAAGCTTTAACATTGTTAAAAATTATAATATTTATTTTTGTCTTGTTGGATGTCATTTACAAAGTGATTGCCAGAAAAAGAGAGTATATAATATAGTAGCATGTCGTATTGAACACATCCCTAGCAGGCTACAAAAGTTGCCGTCAAGCTCAAGCAAATTATATTGGATTTGAATTTCCCAAGATTCCATCATTCTTACAACGATAATATAATATAATCAATATGTTTGTTGCCAAACTAGAATTTACAAGGAATGGTCGCCAATTTGTTTGAAGGAAACAAATAACTGTGCCTGATGTGGGTCTAGTGCCTTAAAACAAACTTAGAACCACAATCTAACTTCGATTTAAAAGGTTGACAGGCTCGGTGATTGCATTTACCCAAAAAACTTAAAATAAAATGCAAGTAAGAAAAGAGAATGAAAGTAATTAAGCTAATAGAAGTAAACAGAAAAGTAGTAATTAATTAAGTTAACTAAGCTAATTGATTAAGCTAAGAGATTATCTAATTAAATTAACTAGTTCTAAGTTGTCTAAGTAACCAATTGATTAATTAAACTAACTAATTAGGCTAATCGAGGTAGGTAACTAATTAGGCTAATCGAGGTAGGCTAAAGTAACTAATTAATTAAACTAAGCTAATTTAAGCTAATTGAGGCAAGCTAAGGTCACTAATTAATTAAACTAACTAACTAAGCTAAATTTAGAGCAACTACTGTTAATTGAGGTAACTACGCCTAAATTAAAGTAAAATATACTGAAATCGAGGTAACTAAAGTATCAAATGAAGTAACATGTAACTAAAGTAACTAAACAAAGCAAATCGAGGTGCCTAAGTTAAAGTAAAATACTGAGATCAAGGTAACTAGAGCATCAAATAAAGTAATATTACCATAAACAAGACATTCTTAATTAATTGAAAGAGTACTTACAAGCATGTAAAGGAAATACTAGAAGCTACATTTGAAAGCTCTGTTAACTAATCTAACAAGTGCTATTTGGATTTGCTTGGGGTTGTGTCCGTTCTTGAAATGCAATTGGATTCACTATTTATAAGCCAACGTTACATTCTAAGCCTTGATTAAGTCTTGATCTTCTCTTCAAATCCCATAAAAATAGCAAGCCAATAACTCCTCCACTAACCCATGTAACATGAAAGTGTGATAAGTGACTATAGTGCTTCCATAATTCAAGCCAATAACTACCCTACTAACTATTGAAAAGTGGAAGTATGGTAAATGGTTTTAGTGATTCACTACATTTTATATATGTCACACACATAATTATGGCTGCCAAATTTATACATTATGGTGGCCAAATTATATATGCAATATATATTAAAAATATTTTATGGTGTTAACACAATATGCTATCATCTTTATTATTTTTGCCTTTCATTTAATTATGTTTATCTCTTTTTCTATAAGATGCTATCATGCTATGATGCTATCTTGATTTGCACCAAATGTCGTATTTTTTCCAATTATGGTCTCGAATACCTTTTTCGCTAGGTGGCCTATCATTCTATTTATCCATTATAAGCTAGTTAATTAATCGATTCCTTAATTCCCTATCAAAATTTGATAACAATCTGATGAAACGTTTACCTATATTTAGTTTGATAAACAACTACGTTGATGTTGGCTACTGATATCCTCACAACATTGCTTTCATAAGATGTCACACCGTGTTGTTGGCCAAAACTAATCATGTCGGCAAATCCCCTTGTTGATATGGATGTGAAAATCCTTCCCTTCTCTTATAAAATTATTGCCTATGGGGGTGCATTGCTTTCCTAATCTAATTAGATCCAAAGAGATAATATTGCACTATATGCAGTGAACCACACTAAGAGCATTGCTAAGTTGGAGCGTCACATTATAGTTGGAATGGAGTAAATGTAAATCATGCTAGGAGGATGCGTAGCAAGGGCACGAGCATTAAGTGTGCCAGCCACATATATATATATATATATATATATATATATATGTCACACATGATATTGCATTGTCAGTACAAGTAAGGAGGTCATGTCTCTCTATCTAAGGGATCATCAAGTTGCAAAACATATTGTGAATTGTTAATTTTACCTTTTGGGCAGTGTATATAGCGCGGCCACGAACTAATGCTTCAAAGATGCTTAAATTTTTTGTAATTAAGCTTATTGGTCGATTTCAAATGATTTAGGTGTGGCTCACCTGAATGAAATTATTTTGACAAGATGTTTGGAGAGTTAAGAGCTATAAAGAAACTTTTTGTGTGACATCTCTTTCCAATAACTATGATATTGACTTAAACAAGAAACTGGGATTACAAAGAGAATTTTAAAGAGACGTTTTGTGCATATTATGGCAAGAATCTATGATGGTGTTTGAGGTAGTGGGGCGAAGGTTATTTTTTACCCCTTTTAATTTTCCTCTATAGTACACAAAAGGACTTCATTGGTTGAGGTTTGTATGAACACTATATTTTTAATTTAGTTTCACACCTCTCATTAGACACTTGTCTTTTGGTGCAGCGGGTCATGTAATGCAACAGCATATCCCCCACAATGTACACTACTGATGAGACAATTTATAGGATTCCTTGTACTTCCAAACACAATTGCAACTAGAAAAAGATAATGGGACTGAATTTTTGAGTTTTGAAGGCTACTCAAAACAATACTTAGGGGTGAAGCTAAGATTCCAAAGCTTAGAGAGCTGTCAAGACATTTTCCAAGAATTTATTTTAGATAGAAAGTTATGAAATTAATATAACATAACTAGGGCACAATCCATAACTTTAAGTTTTTAGATTAAGTGGTATTCCTCTATATTATATAAAGGCCTCAATTGGAGTTCCCTCAAGATGTTATATCTCCAAAAAGTGATATAAGAGCTTATGGTAATGTGTGGCAAGGAGACAAGGTTATCAAGGTCTCTTTCACAATAGGAGTGAGGACATAAGTGTGTGTACTTGGAGCCTACACAAATAATTCTAGGTTGACATGTGGTTCTCATGTATGATGCGTAAGAAAAGGAAAAAGCCCATAAGCAAGGGGTGTGGCTCAAAAAGAGAGAAGACTTGAAACCCAGAGAGAGAATAATTCACACATGAGTGGAAAATTGTTGAGTACTTACGTGTGAGTGAAAATCCCACGTAGAGAAAAAGTAAAAATTTGAAGAATTAATATAATATAATTAGGTTAAATAGAGTCCCTATATTAAGACCTCAATTGAAGTAGGAGTATTTTATCTCCCAACAGATCCTCATGTAAGTCTTTGGAATGTCTTGAATTTGGACTTTGCTTGAGATAGTTCCTTATGTACGTAATAGTGACACGTCTATGCAGTGTTTCTTTTGTGCTTTGTTCTCTACTTTTGTTTAGTCGGTATTAAAAGTAGGTAGCAGCTTCTGCTGATATGATCTTTGTAGTGTTCACATTTGTTAACAATCTAATTCTTATTCAGAAAAGAAAGGACTGAATTTTCCAATTTATTGAAGGTTGTAGAATCACCCTTAAAGTTAAAGTTAAAAGGGAAGTAGAGCTAGACCTTGAAAGTGGAAATGGGAACAACTTCACCAAAATGGTAACATATAGGCCATTTAACTCATTTGAGGCCTCCAAATTGCTTAGGCTTTTGCTTGGTCTTTTTCACACTATAGCTCTCCCTTTCCTCCGTATATAACATCAATAAAGTGTGAAAAGAACGAATATCTTACACTGCGGCTCAAGACTTTAGAAAAGGAGGTTATTTGACATATACTAAAGAATGTTAGTGGAAACTCATGAAAAGAACAAAAGTACATATGTAGCTCCAATTTTGGTTTGGAAAGAATCTAAGGCGTTTGAATTGAGGCCACATTTGTCTCCCCTTGATTATATGACGGGCTATCCATACGTAGAAGTGGCTTAAATAGGCCTTCAAAACCTTAGGTCTGTTTTGGTTTAATTGGACTTCAAATTTCTGTGATTTGTTAGCACTTCCTCCTCATAGTTGATGGAGATAGTGCCCCTCACCATCTCGGTGCACCATTGACATTTACAACAACCCACTAAGAAGTAAGATCTGGAAAATGGGTTCAATTTTTGTTGGCACTCAATCTATCTACATTTATATGACAAGTCACCACTCAAAATATATATTCTTTTTGCAAAGTCAACTACCATATAACAAAGTGATTAACTAACTATTTATCACAAGAAAAAAGAGAAAATAAATTGTAAGAATTTTGTCTCTTGTAAAATAAAAAGGAATACAAATTGAGATATAGGTTAAAAAAATTGGCACTAAGTCTTCTTCGTATCTCTATTTCGTAGGAGGCTCTTAGGTACCAAGGAGTCCATGAACGCTAAAAAAGGGGAATACATGACCAGCCTATGAAGCCCATCTATGCACTTGTATGATTAATAGCTTTGAAGTTTTAACATTTAATTAATTTCACACTTTATTCCAATATTATTAATTTACTCCAAAAATATTTTATAATTTCCTTTCAATAGAGACCTTTTCATTTCGAATCTTCTATCTCCATGAAATGTATTTTTTTTTTAAAAAAAATCAATAATTATTACAATACAAGTAAGAGATTTGAACCATGATTCTCCTTGTAAAGAAGAACAAATTATATCACTAAATTATAAGGTTATCGGCAAATTTTACACTTTATACATACAAAACTGTTTGGTCAAGTGGGGAGGGGGAAAAAGCCATGAGACTATAATTACAACACGAGAATTTAAGAAACAATTAAAAAATAAAAACAGTAACAGTCTCTTAGCCAATGATAGTTAAAGCACATTCAACCATTGAGATGACAATTCAAAACCTTATATATTGCAATCAACAAATAAAATACACATTCTCATTCCCTCTCAAAGTAATTATTATTAAGTGTTGCCACAAGTTATGGAGCAATATGTAATTATAGAACTCATAATCATGTAGACTGAGCTAAAGTACATAGTCCTCTTTCAAATGACTCAAACCAAAAAAGAAAAATAAAAATAAATAATACACTTCATCTTATGCTGCTTCTTTTGAAAAAAGAAAAGAAAACCCTCAACAATGTTTGCAAAGCTCTTGTTATAAATAGCCAAATGGGTGAGTCAGTGCAATGAAAGAGGTCTCACGTGCCACCAAACCCATCACGTGTTCTGAACAATGCTTTTATCCTTTTAATGAATTTTCAAAGAAAGCAAAGCGTTTACACTAACCAACCTCATGAATAAATATCATTATTATGGTGGAGCTGAAAATCTTCTTTCTGGAATTTGCCGTGCCGTCACAGCTACTCATGTTTCTTTGAAATCAAAATAAAAAAGAAAAATTCAACGAAATCATAATCATCAAATAGTACTATATTGATAAATTAAACATTATGATGAAAATCGTGCACTACTATATTTATATATATATATATAAAGTATCAACCTAGCTAAAATTGTAGTATTTTAATAACAATATCCTTAATACATGTACAAGCTCAAACTCTCAGTATCATAGACCATGATCCTTATAATCTGAATTATGTTCCTGATAAAGAAAAATAAAAATAAAAGTAAAATAAAAAGAGAAAGAATTGAAAACATCATACACGTAATGAGAGCTTCCCACTAGCTAGCCTAGCCATTTTCTTTTCTCTTTTCTCTCTTTACATATATTCACCTGATAAAATCATGATCGATCAATGGTGCAATGGGTTCGGACCAGTGGGGACACGGCGCTTTTCGACACCGTAACGTGGATCAATCTCGCTTTCAGCCGGCTCCGGCTGCACATGCATGTTTTGTGAACGTTTTGAGTGGTCTTGTAGTTGTTGTTGTTGTTGTTGATGATGTTTTACAAATGGTGTGAAGTCAAACTTGCTGGCTAGAACTTTCCTGGTGATCAAAGGGTGGTGATGAATTGAGAGTGAGGAATAGGTCATGGTGGAGATTTGTTTGTTATTGATCTTGGACTTCTGATGAAACAAGAAGACTATGAGAGAGAGCCAAAGAGCAATGAAGATCATTTGAGATAGTTTCATGGTGGAGGAGTAGGAGGAGAAGAAGGGTTAGAAGAGGAAGCATGGAGCAATGAAATGAGGAAGAACTAATTAACTCAAAGGGAATTAAGGTTTTAGTATTAGATGGAGGATTTTTTTCCTAGTTTGACAGCTTGAATCTGATGAAGTAATAAGAAATAATGTAGGGGACGGTTGAAATGTGTGTGTTTTTGCGTTTCATGTGAGACATGAGAGAAAGAGTACCTTTTTATGCTTATTTATTGAGAGTGAGAGGGAGAGAGGGAGAGAGAGGGAGAGAGAGGTAGACCCTTTTCCAATGAAAGTTCCTTAGAAACAAAGGAATAAAAAAGGGTCATAAAATCAATTGTCAAACCTTGAATTATGTATGATTGTGCTTATTATTATTTTCTTGAATATCTTTTGATACATAGATAGAATATATATACTTTATTATATCAATCTCTCTCTCTCTCTCTCTCTCTCTCTCTCTCTCTCTCTCTCTCTCT
>BKZX01002932.1:61587-72350 GCA_014362285.1 Fagus crenata
TCTCTCTCTCTCTCTCTCTCTCTCTCTCTCTCTCTCTCTCTCTCTCTCTACAGGTGCAAGATTGGGTACAAGGAAAGCTCCATAACCTTTTGAGTGAATTGCAACTAAATAAAGGGTGGGGATATGCAATCCACATTTTCCATGGAGAAAGCAATCTATGGACTGTATGAAAAAAAAAAAGTGAGGGACAAAGCAATATATGAAGTACTGTGTGCAAAAGTGAAGATGAACCATAATGCCCAAAGAGAGAGAGAGAGATGGCATCATTTCGGTTTGAAATGGAGATTAGCTGACTAGAACTAGTTTGTTTACTTATGATGAAAAGAAAAACATAAAAGCAACTAATAATCAATCCAAACCATGCTTAGGTTAAATTTAAATTATTGCTAATTGCTAATAAGTGAGTTGGAGTTCAATAGTAATCTGGCTTGCCTTCATTTAATCACATATACATGTTCTAAGACTTGGATACTGATTAAATGGGCATACTAATTGAGAAGCACATGCTAATTTAGTGCAAAATGATAATTATCCAAAGGGAGAAAATTAAGTTTTACATGTATCAATAATGGAATGGCTAAATAGAGTTTTATATATATATATATATATATATATAATAATTCGATTGTTGGGAGAATAATGATTTGAACCCTATATGTCTTATTTGGAAAACACCTGAAAGTATCAATGAATTGTGCTACAAAACTCTTGAAAAATAAAGTTGTTTTTGCTATAATTTTCATTAAGCTCTCCCAATTAGGGATGTAATCGATGAGATGCGGTACGGTCGGTTTTCTCCGGATTTAGGCACCTACACCTTATAATGCGGTTTTTCTATTATATGCACCTGCACTTGTACCTATTAAGATCGGTTTTGGCGCGATGCGGTGCGGTCTTGCGGTTTGAGCTGGACTCATTTGGGTCAGCCCAAATGTCAATTTTAATCTAAAAAATCTACCTTTATTATAACTCAAAAATTTGGCTAACTATAGTATACAAATATAAATCATAGTTTCTAATCTCAACCTGAATATTTAAGAAGAAAAAAATTATAACATACATATCTCATAGAATGAATTATAATTTATAATTTCAACTTGCACATATATACCATCCTTATTCAAATATAACTCAATCTCAACATTCACATACCATTAGCATATAAATATAACATAACATTACATGCATATACCATTAGCATACAAGTATAACATACTAGCAGTGTAATCGATGAGGTGTGGTGTGGTTTTCTCCGAATTTATACACCTACACCTTATAGTGCGGTTTTCCTATTACATGCGCTTGCACTTGCACTTGCACCAATTAAGATCGGTTGAGGTGCGGTTTCGTGCAATTCTTACGATTTTCTCGGTTATGTCGATGAAGCTTACACCCCTACTCCCAATAGTATGATATGGTATATGCCCACATATAACTATGGGATTTATGACGGCATAAAACTTCCTCTCTAAGAATTTTAAGACCAATTTCATTGGGAATGGCTTACATGGGCCAATAAAAAAAATTAATACTTTGCCAATTTCATTAAGAATGCTAGTGATATTCTAAAGCTATATTTTGCCAATAATATTCGAAGTATATGTATATTTAACATGGTACATATTAACTTATGCAAAATGATATTGCATGATATTATGATTACATGGAATGAGACTTTTTACCTTGCCAACAAAAAATAATAATAAGGAAAGAAAAAAAGGAAAACAAAATAAAAGTGAAAAGTGAAAAATGAAATGACAGTTAATTGAAAACTTGTAATATGACGGTGAAAGGTCCTCATCATGAATAATGATCATCTCCATTCAGTTTCAAACTTGTCGAGATCATTTTACAATTAAAGATTTAATTTTTCAAGATTAAATGATCACATCAATCACTTAAGTGTGCGTTTGATCAACTTATTTATTTTCAGCTTAATTTACTTAAAGGTGAGACAAAAAGTGATTTTTAAGCTGCAAATTTATTTGTTAATCTCACATTTAAGCAAATTAACAAACAACAAATAAGTTGGCGAAAAGAAAAGAAAAGAATATGATAATATTCCTTTAAATTTCAAAATTAGATCATAACCATGACATAACACACTTTAAAATTTCTAAAAACCTCATGATAGCCTTCCCAAAGGCCAACAGATTAGAGCTTTACAATAAGATGGGTTGGGAATTGGGTCATTGCTTGCTCCCACCCAATAATCATTACTCCAAACCTTTAATGGACTCCACTACAAAACAAACTATTGCCCACATAGGCCCACAAGATAATACAAAACAAAACGACAACGTTTTGTGTACCCAAATATAACTAGGAAAAGGTCCTCTTTTTTTTAGTACCTATTTCTTTCGGATCACGGCGTCCGATTCTCAGAACTCGACGCTGAGAGATTCAGAATCAGAAACCCTAATTCGAAGAAGAAGAAGAAGAAGCAAAGATGGTACGTGAAAAAATCATCATTTTTTCTGATTTTCACAAAATTAATTGTTAGTGCTTATTGTTTTGTCTATTTATTTCAAAAGTCCTAACTATTTTTTGGATTTTTTTTTGGGGGTTTTTGATTAGCGATTTGATAGAACCTGCAATAAAGGGAAAGGGGTTTTAATTAGGGAAAGCAATCACTTTTGTAGTTATAACATGAATTTGTTTACATGCTATTGATTGGTGATGATCGGTTTTGGCTTTTATTTTTATTTTTATTTTATTATTATTTTAAATTTGGGTTTTGTTGAATTAAAATTAAGTTGGGTTTGATGAATAAAATAAGGATCAGCTGGTATAATACGAATTAATTAGAACCCAAAACATATGGAAAATGGGTTTGAATTAGAGAAATTAGTCACTTTTTGTAGTTTTTAACTTGAATTTTGTTTACTTGCTATTGAAGATATTTGGTTTTGGCAATTCTTTTTTGTTTTTTGCTTTAAGAAAAAGGAAAAGAAAAAGATAAATACACCCTTTTTCACCTTGGGTTTGGTTCTGGTGTGGTTATGCTTTTTATCCATTAATATCACCGGCAGGGCCGGAACTAGAATTTCAAGAATGCGGGGGCCAGAGCAATTAGAATTATTAAAATTTAGGAAGGTCTAAGAAATATGAAGAGTTTGAGGGGTCATCTGTATGTTTTAATGAAAATTTTAGGTAAATATAAGGGTGAAATTTTAAATTTTGGAAAGTTTCGGGGGCATGGCGCCCCCTAAGGCTCTATGTAGTTCCAGCCCTGATCACCGGTGTGTTTTGGGATTACTTAAATAATTTCAAAAGATGTATTGTTTTGGCATCGGGGTTCATTTGTGAATCATAGTTGAAATTTATCCTCCAATCATGCAAGTTGCTTAAAAAGATTGAATTGGTGTGAATTTTGTAGAGGTTGTGCCTCTCCTCCTAATTGCTTATTGAGAAAACCTTGAAAATTTTAACTAAAAACCACATGCATGGTGCTTGAAGTTTTATCTGGGTCTTAATGGCATGCTTGTGGGATTAGCTTGTTTGCATTAGCCTACCCTCGTGTATGGGGATTTCTTTTAATTATAGAACTAAAATTTCAGGGTGACTCTTGGATACCAAGGGTTCTGTCCCCCACCAAAAAGACTTGTTCATTTGCTGTCCTTTTCTTTTTAAATTTTATTCAGTCTATCTTTTCTGCCCAAAGACGGTCTGTTTTAAATGCTTAGATTATTGTATCAATTTGGGTCATGTTCTGCAGCTTTTAAGATTCATCTTTTGAAATGGGAAGCCAGTTAGATATAGTAGGATTTTGCTTGAGGTGCTTGATGGCTTTTGAGAAATATACAATTAGTGTAGCATTCTTATTTTGGCCAGATTAAATATTATTACTTTGTGTCTCAAAACCCCATAAACTTTTGCATCATTACATTGTCGACAGTTGAGGCTACACTGGAATAAATGGCAGTGTTTGATATTTATGTTAGTTCTCTATCTGTGTCTGTCACATTTGTCCATGTAAAGCTTCATAGGGCACTTTCAATGTCCTAATAGGTTTTTTATGTGCAATAGAAGAGTTATATTTTTATTGGTGACTTACACGCACTCAATGGCTCTTGAACCCATGACCTCATCCTCTATCTTGCTTATTAGAGGAGGAGGCTTCACAGCTTCTATTTTGCCACAAAAACATGACCCATATGATCATTGTTGAGTCCTCAATCTAATGTTGACCTTTTGAAAGTTATGGTTCTTTTTTATTTGATTATGTATGAAGTTTCATGTCGTTTATTGATCAGTGTTGATTTTGAGCAAAACTATGAGATGTGATAATTGATGTATGATATGAAATTGTAGTTTTCAAAGTTATTCCTTGAAGTTCAAATGATGCTTTGGTGTTTTCCTATTCGTATTTCTCTCAAGCATCTCCTTATGAATTCATTGAATCTGCTAAACTTGCTTTGCTTGGATTTTTGCAGTCTTCACTTGCAGCTGCTAGAGCAGACAATTTTTACTATCCTCCAGAATGGACACCAAATCAGGTATGTTTCAGTTGTAGTTGCTATATTTCATTGTTAAAATAGCTTATAATGATGCATCGGTTCTTTAAATTCTAACGTTCTTCTTCTTTTCAGGGTTCTTTGAACAAATTTCATGGTCAACATGCTCTGAGAGAGAGGGCAAGAAAACTAGACCAAGGCATACTGATTATAAGGTAATTTCTTACATTGGTTCTCTTAAGTGTTTGATAGCATGACTTTTGACTTATTATATTTTGTTTTTATCAAAAAGCTTATGTCGGAATTGGAAAGAGTATGGTCTAGTGACCTTCTAAATTTGTCTGATAATGGGAAACAGAGAGACCTCAGGGGCTTTGGGAATTAACACACTACAAAATAGTGATTGGCAACTGGAGCTTCTCTTGCCACCCTCTTCTCTTTGCTATGTTTTCTATGTATTTTGTGTGCAACCATGGGTTCTTTTTTGTATGGATTTTTTTGTTTGTTCTTTTCTTAGCCAACTCCTAATTGCTTATTGCCTTGCTTTCAGGTTTGAGATGCCCTTCAATATATGGTGTGGTGGATGCAATTCTATGATTGCAAAGGGTGTAAGGTTCAATGCGGAGAAAAAGCAAGTGGGAAATTATTATTCTACAAAGGTATCTTTTGTGATGCTTCTGACTGTTTGATGTAGGATTGGAAGGACTATTAATACATTAAGGATTATATTCAATGATGTGTTTTATTTGGAAGATGAATGCAATGAACACAGACAGTCACTTTCTGACATATTCTGCCAATATCCTCTTAATGAGAGAGTTTATTGTAATTGCAATTTAGTTTCACTACCTTCTCTGGTCATTGTGAAAGTTCAGGACATAGTTAATTTTAAAATTTCTCAATTTTGGTGTTTCCTCCACAGTATTTTCAATTGACAGTGAAGGTCTGCTTGTTTCTTTCAGATATGGAGCTTTACAATGAAGGCTGCGTGCTGTAAACATGAAATTGTTATTCAGACAGATCCAAAAAATTGTGAGTATTTGATCATCAGTGGGGCCCAAAAAAAGACTGAGGATTTTGACATTGAAGACGCAGAGACTTTTGCACTCCCTGCAGATGAAGGTTGGTTTGGACTGACCTTTTTTTGGTGTTTTGGGGGTTGTGGGGTGTTAAGAATCCGTTGCTATATAATTATGTTTCCTTAGTAGACCACTAACAGTTTTTTTTTTTTACCCATGTTGATATAAAAGCAAGGGCTCTTATTTTCATAGGATGGTTAAACCCCTACTTCCTGTGTTGTGATGTTATTAACCAACGTCTTAATTTTCCTTTTCCCAGAAAGAGGTAAACTAGCAGATCCATTTTATCGTCTTGAACACCAGGAAGAAGATTTGCAAAAGAAGAAAGAAGCTGAGCCAGTGCTAGTGCGCCTCCAGCGAGTATCTGATGCCAGGCACTCAGATGACTATTCCCTTAACAAGGCTCTTCGGGCGCAACTTAGAGTATGTTACTGAGCTCATATTAACTCTTCATTTCATGTTCTTCTACCTGTAGGTGAAGTTGTTCATCACTTTCTGTTTTTCTCAGAATCAAAAGAAAAGAGTTGCTGAAGAAGAGGCTGCTTCAAGGAAAAAGGGCATTGGCATACGACTTCTTCCACCATCTGAAGAAGATGCTGCCAGTGCAGCTCATGTGAAGTTTTCTTCTAAATTTGACAAAAATAGGAAGAACAAGCGAGCATTAATCAATGCTACATCTATTTTCTCTGGGTCATCTGGGTCTTCCATGTCCACTTCGAGACGTATGGAGCTAGAATCCAAGAGAAGGAAAATTAGTGCAGCTGCTGCGTCTAGCTTATTGGCAGGGCAATTTAAGCCCTCATCATGGTCACAGAGTGCTGTTACTTCCCGGAGGCACAGGAGAACTTAAGCAGAATTTAAACGACAACAAGACTATAGTTTCCTAGAATATTGAAAGAATGTGTTGTATATTGTCTTGCTTATTCTAAAACATATTAGTTTCCTAGAATATTGAAAGAATGTGTTGTATATTATCTTGCTTATTCTAAATATAACATATTTGGATTTTTTTAGAATAAGGCAATGAGTGAATAGAATTTCAATTAAATTGAAAATCTAAGTTTAAATAAAAAAGTACATTGATTTGACACTAATATTATCTATAGAATATCTATAGAATATATACTAATATTCATATATTTAATTAAATTAATCTTAATAATTTAAATTTATTTAATGACATGTATAATTAATATAAACTACGTAATAAAAAAAAACGTGTTTTGTTTTTTTTTTTTTGAGAAGAAAAGTGTATTAATATAGTAAATGAATTTTTTCATGTATTAATTATTTATAAGTGGTGCACTAATTATTTTATGTAAAATGATTTTTTGTTGTTATTTTTCTACCATTGATTTGGAGTATGACATTTTACAAAATCATATTTAATAATACGCAATTAAGAAATTAAAAAAAAAAAAATGTGTATTTTAGTTAGTGGAAATAATTTTAATTAAATAAATTTTAAGAATTTGCATTTTCTCTTTTTCTGATGATATGTTATATAATTAAAGTTAATTCCTCAAATATTATAACACATAAAATGTATTATAAATGTGTCACAAGATCATTTCTAACAAAGTATTTCAAAATGCAACCTGTATTGGACGCGACATTATATTTGTGTTACCAATTTTAAAGAAAAAGTTACCTCCTCATAACTTTAAATCCAAAATTCATGTTTTAAAAAAAAAAAATACAAATGACATGATCTCAAGTCATGAAAATTTACTGCATTTATGTCATACTTTGTTCACATTTTGTAAGAAACATTTTAACATTTTATATGCCAAAAGGATAAAAGATTTTAATCAATTAATTTAGCATCCATATATATTCCAATTATCATATATTGTTCCAATGTTCATATTTGATAGTTTGAGATATTAGAGTAAACTAAACCCAAGACAATTAAAATGGTCACATGTCTTATGCCTTAAGACAACC
Source organism: Fagus crenata (assembly GCA_014362285.1). Classification (NCBI taxonomy): domain Eukaryota; kingdom Viridiplantae; phylum Streptophyta; class Magnoliopsida; order Fagales; family Fagaceae; genus Fagus; species Fagus crenata. The sequence continues at coordinate 69,071 of BKZX01002932.1, forward strand.
CTATACACAGAATGTTGTTAATTCGCGGAGGCACAATGCAACTTAAAGTGGATGTACATAGAAAATATGGTGTGTCTGTATTTTCTCTTCTTTATTCTAAAAAAAAAAAAACTGCTAATCAATAAACTTTCAATCCAATTGAAAGTGGAGTGAGTACTTTGTACTACCATTAATTTCTTAAAGTAGAAATAAATACTTTTGTCAAAATTACCAGAAAAAGATTTCTTCCATTAATGTTTCTATTTAATTTTATATTACATCACGTCTCATAGTTTGTGCCCACCTTTCCCGTGTGATATAGATACTTACACTTTTTGTTTTATTCTATATATGATGATATCCTTATCACAAATGGGGCTGATGTCACTCTTTATATATCTAAGCCTTTTATTAAGTCTAACTTTCTACATACATTGGGCCGGGCCCTATACATTTGTTTCTGTGCTTGGATGTGGACCGAACCATATTTATCTTGGGCCGAAATTGACTCTGTTTTCTATCTCTTCATTTAAACCCCTCCAGAAAGCCTAATTTGTTTTAATAACAAATGTTTGTAAGTAAAAAATCATTATTGATGACCAATTTCTTCTAACAAATTGATGCCCACATGGTAAATTGTCAATATTATCCCCTCAATGGCATAAATTTATTTACTTATACATAAATTTTGTGCTATATCATTAAAAAGAGTTTAATGAGATCGTCTATTTGCTTCCACGCATTAATGTATTTACTTCCCCCACATTATTTCTGTCCTTGTCTTCTGTTCGAGTACCAATTGCAAATGATTGTTGACACATGCTTTAATGTGGTAACAAAGCCTAATTGATGTTAGTGCACTAACATTCTGCCTAGATGGTTTAACATTCTTTACCATGGTTGTTTGTAAGATTGAAGCCAAGTCCTATTCCAACAAACAGCATTTGCAATAAGAATAAACTCATTTAACCAACTAATGGCCTTGATACATTTGGAAGTCTGATTATAGCACTAGCATAATTGATGCTTTGAACCTCAATTAACCAGCATTATGCCTCTCCATTTTGTATCTAGAATCAACTGCTCAGCAAGAAAATTGACATAGGAAGATGAGATTTGTAACTAGCAGTTAGTAGACGTAGCTTCCTTAATTAGTTTGGCCTAGGACCCAGGATTTAGGACAATCTAGTGTTATTTTTCATTCAACAGATTTGAAGTCTTACAACTATCCTTCAAATCAGATCTATTTGGCTTTCGCAGGTTCACAGCTTTCAAATGGTTTTTCCAATTCTTTGTTTTTTCCTCCTTGGTAGTAATACCCTTTCACTGATGGAAATATATAGCTAGACTTTCCAGAGTTGAGATTGAGTTGAGGATCAAACTTCAAACACTCCATATAAAAGTAACGTTGTTCTAGCCTCTAATCACAATTTGTCATTTCAATAATTGTGAAAATTATTGTGTCCCAAACAATATTGGCAGCCAAAAGATTGAGCTCAAGTGCTGTGCCTTGGCTAGTAAAAGAACCCAGAAGTAGAATGCTTCCACACTAGGTGGACACAAACCTCGGGCTTTGGGGCAGCCTCTAACTAGCCAAGCCCAAATATGTAATTTGCTACAAATATGGGGCCCAAAAGACCAAAAAGAAAGTACCAAGCCCAGAGCATGAGTCATTTTGGGATTTTAAAGTGGAATCCTTTCTAACCTTTTATTTCTTTTCCATTTATTTGCGAGGGTAATGAAAGAAATTATTTGATTTAATTCTAAATAAATTGGAAATTGAGTTTAATGTATTAATTGTAAAACTTCTTATTTGGGGTCCAAATACTTGTAACTTTGTAAGGCCATAGGGCTCAACAGGATTTTAGCATTCTTTCCCTTTACAGATTATATATAGGGGTTCCTTCCACATCGATAGAGAAAAGGTCTGTATTGTATGATTCGAGGCATGCCAAAACTGTGATGGAGCAATTAATGGCTTAGTTACGGTATTGGAAAAATGCTACTCTTCTGTGAAGTCGTGCTTCATTACACCAAAATTTTGATGATGAACAGAAATTCTCTTACAATGTTCAACTAAGAAACACACATATATACGTGCACACAGTTAATATATATACATTCCCTCTTCATATGTATTAAGATGCATAATGTATTATTAGGCATTCTAAAAGATACGTACATTTCAAATTTTATGGTTTAGATAATTATTTGTACCAAAAAAATATAAAAAAAGGTGAAATAATGTCGTTCCCAATTGTGGAAAAAAGATGTAAGTTCTATAATTTGTGTCTTGAGAGAGAGAGAGAGAACAAGATCAAATTACACTATTTGTTGATGTTACACCACTACTTAATAACTTTTTTATTTAATTAATACTTTAAAATCCTCTTTGTTAAATTATACGTTTTCATTATTCTTAGTATGGACAATAAATTTCATGTTAATTAGATATTATTTATTAATTAAATAATAAACTCATGTTGTATGTAAAAAAATAAATAAATAAATAGAAAAAATAAATAAATAAAACTTGAAATGTTAACATTTTATAGATGAGATAGTTATTAATCCGCAATCATCTTAAAATGTTGTAAGCTTGAAAGGTTTGAGGAAAAAACATAATCCAATGATGGATTTGTCAAAATACTCAACTAGCATAAAATGTCAATGTTAAATTATACGTTGTTGTTGTTCTTAACACACATGTCAAATTCTGTTAAATTGATATTATTCACTATGCATGCATGAGTAAAATTTGTAGAGACACTAATCCAACAGTAGATATATATGTTGAAAAACATATCCAATAAAAAATTATCAAATGTTGTAATATTAACATAAGTTATACCAAGTTATGCACATGCATATACACGCATGAATCAAATTATTTATAAATCTAAACCATTTAAACAAATGCAGAAGGGTAGGAAATTTTTAAATTTTAATTAAAATCAATGAAGTGATCCATGTCTTGGTTTATATTTATACGGTGAATTAGCATTGCATATATGAATTATGCTTTAACCTAATGCACGATTTAAAGTATAACAAAATTTTATCATTTTACATGAGGAATACCATCCTCTTCATTTGCTTCGAAATGAAAAGACATAACCCTATCACACACACGTACAATCACAAGAAATCACTTAGATTCTTACGTACATAACATATATATATATATATATATATATATCTTATAGATCGCAACATTTATCTAATCCCCAAGTAGAGAGAATAGATGCATGTTTTCCACCCATTTTCACCTAAAAAAGGTTTTTTTTTTTTTTTTTTTTTT
>BKZX01002932.1:72450-119340 GCA_014362285.1 Fagus crenata
TTATAATCATATTTTCACAATGTTGGCATGAAAAACAGTATTTTTTTTTGTTTGATTTTTTTCAAGTAGAGATCTAGAGCCTAACTCACATGTAGAAAGTCATACAAAAAAACATATTCTATATTAATTTGATTAGAAAATATAGGAAAAATGCTGGTTCCATGATACATAACTAACACGTATTGCAAAAAATACTTGATTTAAAAGTTTTAAAATTTCATAGACCACAAAACAGTTACATAAAAGCCAAAAGTTCGAACACCACATTCTATATAAGTCTAATGTACATTCCCTACAATAGTCCATCACTAGCCCTCGTGACTCTAAACGTGCATGCCTCATTAGGGCTTTTTCTCTTTCTCTTTTTTTTTTTTTTTTATTTATTCCACTAAAAAAACTAGAGCTGGGTGGCCTTGAAGATTGCTGTACGTATGAGTTTGAGAGGTATGGTGGTGGTGGCCATATGTGGGGACGAAGCACATGACGAGAACTATATCGTCACCATTCTTATAGGAATGATTATACTTCAGCCAGTACACTGAGGAGAGAGAGATATAGAAACAAACAAAAATACAGACAACAGACTGCATGTTTGAGTTGAAACCGGATCATCAGAGATCAGAAGGCCATGAAGTCCATATAACATTTGCTTTGTTAGGATTTAAAATAAGGTTTCTCTCCCTACGAAAAAGATCCTTCACTGTTTTTTCCCTATCTTAACAAATTATATAACCCACATCTCTACGTGCAGTTTCTGAACAACCAAACCAAATCAAAACAAAACAAAACAAAATAGAAATCTCACCAAACCACAATAAGTCTCTCTCTCTCTCTCTCTCTCTCTCACTGACACACACACACACACAAAAAAACAAACACATTTTTTCCTATTTTTTCAAGTGATGCAAGTACACACAAAACATACCATCATTACCTATTTGTTCATTGATGGAAATACATAATAAACACACCAAAAAAAGAAAAAAAAAAAAACCACTCCCACAAGCAAAAGAAAAAGAACAAGAAGAAGAAGAAGGTGATAATGATGAAAAAAGATCACAAGAAGTTTACGTAATGTGGTCTTAGTAAAATTAAATCGACCTGTGTTCAAGGATATTGACATTAGTCCTTTGTCTCTTAACACTCCCAGATGAAGATTCATCCCCATTTGTCTTTTCCATCACTGCTTTAAGCGCTTCTTGAATTGAACTTATACAATATTGCTGCTGTTGTTGTTGTTGTTGGTTTTGCTCATCACTCGAATAATCCTCTTCACCAGTAATGAAAAGAACGTTCTTTACACGACCCCCAAGTGTTGTAATCTCAGCTTTTAAAGTTCTTAAATGTAAAGCTTTCAAGGTCTTGATAAGATCAGGCAAAAGATCAGACCTATCCTCACAGCAAAGCGAGGCTTTGATCACAAACTTACCATCTTCATCTGAAGTATCCACGGTTAGCTCGTCCACTTCAGTGGGTACTGGACTTGTTTCCGCTATCAAAGATGTCTGGCGCTTTAGCTCTTTAACGTGTTGTATCACTTCTGCTAATAATGAAGCTTTGTCCGTCTATAACAAAAGCAAAGTTAGTATTTTTCTAGTTGAGAAATGAAAGTAGATGGATTTTAATGGTGGGTTTTTGGTTTTGAAGGTAAGGCATGGGTGTAGAGTGTGTGATAGTGTATAGTGTTTATGGCTGACAAGAATGCTAGTTTGTCTGGCTTTATTTCTTTTCATTCTCCAACTTTGTTTTGACTGATATCCGGCAAGAAATTTCCATGGGAAGCTTTTCAACTGCTCCATTGTTCCTCTTTATCATATCAACTTAGCGACATTAACGCTTATTCCCTTTTTTTCGTTTTTTACTCACCTCGGAACTACCACAAGACTCAGATAAAAGAATAATAAGCCAAAAGAAAACACAACAATAAAGAGGATCATAACAGAAAAGAAACAAAAACATAAAATAAAATAAAAATGTGACTACTGCTACACTAATACCTCATATCTAATACCTAATAACTAGAATCTTAGAAAGATCTACTACACAGATCTTTGATTGAAAAAAGCTCATTAAGTTTGTTATGATACAAAACAAAAAGTGTACAAGAAAAGTATAAAGGTATATTATGTGACACTCTCATATAAAATACAACATGTTGTAGGCATGTTGATATATATTATGTATTTTGATTATTTATTATCTTTTTTGAAAGAACTTACTTTGGTGGTGCTTGGTAATAGGCTACGCAGCTTAGCAAGATGGTTGTTGATTCTTTCTCTTCTTCTTCTCTCAGCTTCACTGTGACTCTTGGAAGCTGCAAGAGCCTTTGCATCCATGATTTCTTGGGCAGTGAGTTTACCCAACTCGGCTTGAAGCCCAAAAGGAGCTGAACAACCGGGTTGAACCACGGGTCCAAGAGTGTCGGATATGATTCTGAGATGGTCTGAGGATGGACCATCATAGGCAAACTGTAAAGAAGGAGCTCTTCTGTTGAATAAACTTGCATATGAGGATGGTGGTGGAGGAACCAGAAATGGGTCATGGTCTCTGACAGGGTTTGTGGCAAAGTGGGCTTGGTTGAAAGCATGGACTGGTGGGAGAGACCATGGTTGTAAGATTGGTGAAACTTCATGAGGGAAAATCAATCCTCTTCCACCTCCATATATCTCACTGTTTTGTTGTTGTTGTTGCTGATGATGATGTTGTTGCTGCATCTGATGGTGTTGTTGAAGAAGTAACTGTTCTTGGAGACTTTGTATGTTAATGTTATTCACAGTTTGAGAACACTCTCCATGATCTTCTTCTTTCTTCCCACACATCTCTCTCTATGTATATATGTAACTAAAAATATATATGCAACAAGTTCAAAATTCTAGACCTTGCTGGTTACTAATTCATCACTTGCTTACTGATTTGAATGAGAAAGAAAATTTAAAGAAAAAAAGGTTCACACTTGCTCTAAGGATAAGAGAGAAAAAAAGGGTATTAAAGGAAGAAAATGCTATCAAAAGAAAATAAGACAAAGAGACAGACCTTGATATCGGATGGATGAGATATTGATCTTGGTGTTTGAGAGTCTTCTCTAATATATCTCTTTCACTTGGGTAGGTTTTTGGTGCCACAGGCTTTGTGGGGAAGTGATGAGTGATGACCCTTTTTATCCTTTTGCCTTAGCCAAGCTTTCCTTTTTGCCTTTGTGCTCTCTATAGCTTTGTTGGTATCTTTTTGGTTCCTTTCTTTTTTTTGTTGCTCTTCTGAACCCTCCTCACCACTACTCTAAATATATAGAGGCTGTTTGAGTACTTGTACTGCTAGACTGCTAGTCACCTTTCCTTTCTTCTTACGGCATTCTCTCTATCCATGGATCCCTGTTGCTTTCAGGGTGGGGTATCTTTTTTTTAATTTGTACTATACTATTTAATTATACCATAAAGTATTATATTTATACCCCTATATAAATTAATGTAACATTTTTATTGTTGCTTTGTGATTGGTTCAAAATGTATAATAATTACACTCTCCAAGCGCAGTTAGAGAGAGAGAGAGAGCGAGAGAGAGAGAGAGAGAGAGATGGGAAACACAAGCAGAAACAAGAGTGAACACACAAAACATAGATTGTCGACCGACCAAAGACCAAAAAGGCTGAGAGTATCATGATGATAAAAGGCTTAGCTAACCCTTTTGTTTCTTTTTTTTTTTTTTTCTTTTTTTAATTTTTAGAGTTTGATTTTTTTAATTTTATTTTTCTATTTCATCTTTTAGGACCTTTCCTCTCCTACCTCGGTCAAGCCCCCACGTTCTTCCATACTCTTCGCTATCTCCACGCCACCCTTTTCTGCTTCCCCAAGACCATGTAATCATTGTGTCTTGGAACATACTCCACCCCCCCTCTCCTCCTCTCTCTCTCTCTCACAGTCTCTCTCTAGATTCTCCTCCTAAATTTCTTGGTTTCAGTTACATATGTATTGATGGCTCTTACCGGTCCTTTTGGAATTTATGTCTTTTGGAAGCTATACAAGATTTGAGTATACACCCTTCGTATTTTCAAGGAAAACATAAGGTTTATTGAGCATTGCCACGGTTGTGTATCGAATTAAGAAGAATATTAGAGCACTAAACATAAGTAAATTTGTCCTAAATTCAAGTACTCCAATCTACAATAAGGAACCATAGACCTTTGGTCTAGTTATAACGACATGCTTTTAGGGATGCAGTATGTGTAGAGTCCTATATCTCAAGGAAAATGTTAAAGGTATTATCAAAGTTTATTACAAAATATTTATAATCCGACTTGGTAACCAATAACTATAATATATCAACATTTTCATTACTATTTTGTTTTATATTCAAAAATTGAAATATCAATTTGTAAGGTTTATATGTAATACTCTTAGTTAATTGAGTAATTATTTAATATTTTGGAAGTAATGTTATCTTTTATAACCTAATAATAATAGGTCTCGTTAATAAATTTATGATGGGTCCTGAATAATTTTCGAGTCTCACTCGCTTGAAAATGGTTCAGAGTTTTAATCTGTAGGAAGTTTCATAACCTGAATGTTTTACAAGTTAGGAAAAATAAATTGAAATCCATTGGTTATTTCCAATCCTTATGGTAAACACAGGGCAAAGTTGTAGCTCCATGTCTTTCTATCATTACTTTTTGTCCCCCCTCTCTCTCTCTCTCTCTCCTCCTTTTTTGTTTTTTGTTTTACCATATGCTTATAAAACTTATGTTATTAACTTATATTATTTTATTGATCAATCTAATCACATGATTTAATTTAATTGAAGAATATAAAATATAGTACAATAAAGAATTGTACTTTAATTTAACCTACCATGTGGTTTCCCTTCCAATTATGAAGTTCCAGTCAAATTTTTTTTGTTAAATTATATCTTAGCAGCTAATAGAATATGTTTTTTTTTATTTTTTATTAATTAACTAAGACCTGTGCTAATATATTCTGAGAAAGAAAGTGGTATTACTTTTTTTCTACAAGTTTGCCTGTTGGCAAAAATTGTCTACCGAAACAGAAAAGGCCACAACACCGATGGACTAATAGATGTACCGGAATTACTTTTGACATGTGGCACGGTATTCAAAGCTCCTCCAGTCATTGTCTTCCTAGTTTCATAACAGAAGCTCTATTCTCTGCTTTTAGCCGCTGCAGCTTGGGCCTAAAGAGGTTTATGATACTAAAATACAACAAAAAGGCCCTTGGCCGGCAAGCTCTGGGTAATTACACAGTTATTTGAGCAGCATGGTTAACAAAAGTAAAATAAAAATCATTAACCCTACTTACTTTGTTTTATCTCTTTTCAACATAATAATAGTTTAGAGAGAAAGAGAAAGAGATACATCTTTCTTCCCTTTTATCTTTGTCTCAACCTTTTAATTAAGGGTCTGGATTAAGATAGTCTCGACCACAAATAAATTTTTAGAACCTTTATTCATTTCTTAGCTTCTATTATTTTTTCTTAGCCCAACAAATGACTTATATAGATTCTAACCAATAGATTTGATGGTTAAACTAAGATATTGCCCGCAGGAGAGGCGGTGTCTTGTGCGTCTGCTTATGTGGGCCACTCATAAATTGTCAATCTCATACGTTTCTATGAATGGCCCACTCCATAAAACGGCCACATAAGATAATTACGTACAGAAGACTTGCATAATAACATGTTATCATGAGGACGATCCAATTAGTAGAATTACTAACAAGAAGTTATTTCTTTTATAATTTTATATTTCTTTCAATTTAAATCAACTAATTTTCTTTAACTTTTTAATTTTACATCTGCTAAAAAAAATGAGAAAATATAAATCTCACAATTTGTATGTGAGGGTCTTGCTAATGAGTACTTAAGAATACCGGTTAAGGTGCATTTATAACAACAAAAATATGAAAAATGAACTAAATACTTAGAATCATCATCAAAGTTCACTTCTTCTTAAAATCTATGGATATTCCATGCTTGTACTTCAATTTTTTCTAAACAATATTTTATCTACAAATATAAATTTCTTCAGTAATCTAAAAGTTATAATGAACTTAGATCTTATAATTCTTAAACCCTAAACATGGATAGAACTAGAATTTCATTTTTGGGGGCCAATCAAAGCATGAAAAAACTATTTAAAAATGAGAAATATACTAAGATTCAACACCAAACTGATGAAAATTCTAAATAAATGAAAATACAAAAATAATAATAATAATAATAATAATAATAATGATTTTTGAGTACATTTCAACTCAAATATATGGAACTTGACGTTCTTTTAGATCCCCAAAAATCAAAGATCGAGATCAGGTGCAATACTTTTTAAATAATTGAGATTGAAAATTGTTTTTTAAACTTTCCATCACAGCCATCGATAAGATATATTAAAAATAAATTATAAATTCCTACATGGCTACATTGTTTGGAAATTCTAAATTCCTTTTTTAATGTTGTATGTTGTCAACGATAAGTCTTAAATTGTAAATGAATTGTTTTTTAACCAATGGATTGTTTATGAAAAAAATGGATTTTAAAGTTGAAAAGAATGAGATCCTGGCTTTGGCTAACTATTGTGAAATATTTATATATAGATATTAATTATTGAGATTAACATTATATTAGTATAACCCGTCAGATACCAAGTACAAAGAAGCTCATTCTGGTGTCTCCCCCACGTTCCTTTTATCTTTGGTACGGAGAACTTCTTTTACCTCATTAGGTCAGTCACTACTCAGTACTCAGTAGGCCCTTTTTTTTGGTTCTCTATTTCTCTGTTCTGTAATACTATTTGATTTGGCCTGCTGGTTCTTTATGTTCATTTAAATTTATATTTTTCCATTTTTGCTATAAGGAATGGAAACTTAAAGAAGGGTTTTGTAAGGACCTTTTGTGGTCACACGCATGGCTGCTTTGGTCCCCATTGGTTTATTTATCTATTCATCTTTTTGATTTTTTTGTTTTTTATTTTTAATGTTGTATGTTTTTTTGTTTTCTTACCAAAAAAAAAAAAAAAAACCCTATTCAAACATTTGATGATAGCTGCACTAGCACTACCATAAGATAACCCATGAGATGCCTTTGAGGTGGGTTTTAATGATGACATCAATCCCACCCTGTCATGACGTTTGTTCCTTTAGCAAATTTAATGCTTACGGCTCGTGCCTCTTGCCCTAGCATTCAGGAACAATTTCTCAGCTTTTGGTTTTTAATGAGTGCTATTTTTGAATTCTTTCCACATTGGGTACTAAACTTTCATTCCTCTTACCAATTCATACTCCAATAATAATAATACAATTACATATTTCATTATAACTAGTTTATTTATCTAATAACGTGTATATATATATATATATATATTCTATTAGTAGTTTATTTTCAATTTATTGACTAATTTGACTTACGTACAATTTTTTTTTGTTAGGTATAGTTATACTTTTGTCCCAATTACCTTTTTTAAGTCCAATAAAAATAAATTCACTCAAATGAACACTAATTACGCGATACTCAAAGGAATAAAACCCTCTTCTTTTATCTATTTTATGGTTCATATTTTATTTTATAGATCTAACAGTATACAAACTGTCACATCATTTAAAATTTTAAATGACGTGACAATTTGTATACTATTAGATTTGTAATATTTAATATGAACCCAAATAAAGGATTTTTTGAAATGAAGATGATCATTTTCCAAACTCAAAACCTACACAAATTCCATTGGCTTTACTATATTGGTGATATACCTACGTACGGATTGAGATTCCATGCAATTGGTATTGCATGCAATATCTATTGAGTGGTTAAGATTGAAAGTTAACTTCTTAACTTTCAATCTCAACCACTTAATAAAAAATTGTTAAAAAATTCAAAAGCAAAAAGTGAAAAAGTGAAAAGCTTGTGACAGAAAAAAAGGAATTGCATCCTATGCAATACTTTTGAGTATTGCATGAAATCTCAATCCTATACGTACAATAACATTTCTACATGGATGACCAAACTACTTGGGCACCATCTATGTCTCTCTATACTCTTAGTGCTTATATATATTTCATCTATTTTAGGTGCATAGAACAAGCCACGTGCAATCCATCCCAGTATACAAGGGACGCATGCAATTTAATTCCGCAGTCACAGAGCCACCTTAGTTTACTTTGAAATAAATATATTTTTTATTAGGCACATTTCTGTTCATAGAAAGGAGTTCTTAATGCATGTATTGTATAGTGTGCTCTTTCAATTGAAAATTTCAACAACAACATCAACAGCAAGGCCGCCAGGCCTCAAGCAAATGTTAGGAAGCTTCGAGTGCCAAGCCATTATCAATAAGCTAAATTTCAAGTAGCCAATCCATCCACAATTCTAACACTAGGATTTCTTGCCTTTTGTATTACTCATGGATTGTAATGTTCAACCAACATTAAGATAGCATTGTCATCGATCCCTGATGTGAATTGTGATCATAAAAGCAAGAATTTAGTTTAGGTTTGAAATACCAACTAAGTTTTACATTTTTAATCAAATTTCAATAGCAAGTGCTAAGTTCAGAAGTCAGAAGCAAGTAACATGCTTAACACAATTACGACTTCTCATAATCTTGTGGGTGATAGTGGAGTCTTTCACCTTACAAGAAAAGGACAATTTAATTCTATATATGATGACCATAAAACTTCATTTCTACCACCTTTATCCAGATTGCCTACATATTTTTCTCTCTTCTTCTTCATATATAATTTTGTTGGTGGAGGGGGATGAACCTAGTGTCACAATGGTAAAATCGAACTTGGAAGAAAATAGGCATATTCCACTTTCATAGTGCTTTGCCTACATGGATACATGTTTCCTTTGTTCATGAGCTTTCAGCCTTTCACGCATTACCATTTCTAGAGATGATTAGCCCAACATCTCCACTGCTTTTTCCTTGTTGTTACCTAAATAATAGGTAGGCGTATACTGTACATTATTAGATCCAAAAAATAAATTATTAACTTGAAATGGAGATGATCCCCTTACAATACTATCCAAATATTAATTAATCATTTTCTTTCATTACTTATATAACCTAAGACTAATGACGGAACTAGGGTTTGACTTGAGGGAGACAAAATTTATATATGACATACGCTTTTACGCACATATTGAAAAATAAAAAGTCATTAATTTGAATACTAATAAATATTTTAATAAAATAAATCATAAAAAATTATAGCATGTTCATTATATTATATTTATTTATCAGGCTTTTTTCTTCTTCTTTTTTTCACATGAATAATCCTTTTTTTTTTTTTTTTAAAGTCAAAATTCCAGGTACGAATGAAAAGTTTTTAGTAGTTAGATAAATACCAAAGGTAGTTTACATAAATAATTTCTGTTATTGTGGTTAATTAATATAGATTATACTCATTAAATGTTTAAATTGTAATAATTAAAACTATACTAAGAACATTTATATATATATTTAAAACTTCTAAGTTTAGCTTAAAATCAATATCAGATTTAGAAGTTTATTACGTAATTATCTCCACATTTTATTATATATGCACAATTTTTTATGAAGGAAATTAAATTACTACAATAATAATTTGAAATCCTATTATCATTTTTTCAACTTTTGAAAGGTATTAATAATATTTTTTTTAATATTTCTCTTCTATTAAAACTGTTGTTTCTTTATTTCATTTTAGTCAATATATCAATAAGAAAATATCACCGAAGAAAAAGAAAAAGAAAAAAATTTAAATTATATTATAAGTTAAGTTGGGGTATTGCTTGTGGTAATAATTAAGCATTAGCTACGTCTTTTTCTTTTTTCTTTTTGCCGGACCAGGGCGAAAATTCCTCCCGACCACTAACTTCGCCCTTGCTTAGGACAAATTTTATTTCTATTCAATCAGGCATCAATTGTGGACCATTGCTCATAATTTATGACAGTGTCAAGAATGAGAAGAATAATTGGATTCTCGGGTGTATGATGTGGCAATCTATTTGTTAATCCAATATATATGTGGTCCTTCAACTGGATGGACACAAACAGTAATCTACTTGGGATAGCAAAGATCCTACTAAATATGATTCTTTATATGCAAGTGGTTCTCACAAGGGTTCCTAGCTACTTATTAGAAAATTCTTGCTATTTGTTAAACTATATATCTATATGCATATGCTCTATCTTAAGTTTCTAACAATAAACTATGTATATCAGTTAAACACTTTTTGCCAAGTCCTAAAGCAAAGAGATTAACATGCATATTCAATTGCATCTCTTCTTTAGCCATGAACAAGAAATATTTTAGTTCACCAAAGGAAAAAAAGAAAGGCCTTTTTGATATTTAAAAGGTTTTCAGAGGTCATTTTTCAGTTTCAACTATAAAAAGATTTTGGACTTGAAGACCAACCAAAGGTCGTAGCACTTGATGGCTTCCTAGTTCCTACATAGTGCAATGTATGAATTTGGTCTTAATGGGACATTCCTTTTCGAGAAGAAGAAGCAAGGATTTACGAAGTCAAAGGTACCTTTAACTTCATGACACTATCAATTCCCGAGCCTTTCCAATAAGTTACTCCATTTTCTCCCTTTTTACTAGCCCTATAGCTATACGCCTATACCCTACTTCATTTTGGAATGTCCTACAATAATGGAGGTGGTGAAATTAAAATAGGAGGTAGGCCCACAAAGAGGGCAGCCCAACTTCCTTACAAAAAGGCTGACCGATCCCAACCCAAGTCCATATCAGAATATTGAAATAAGTATTAGAGTATAACAGGAAACAAATAGAATGTTGTACTTTTTTATAGAAGTTTTATACTTTTTGTAAAAGACTGTCCCACATTGAGAAGAGGGAACAGAATACGAAGTATGATGTAAAATAAAGTCAAAAGTAGTCATTAATGAGATGGATCTTTTTCTGAAAAGTCTAACAAAAGTACTTCTTATTACTTTAAGAAATTAATTGTAGCTTAAAAACTTACCCACTACAAATAATAGATATAATTTTAATTACTTTATAAAGTAAATTATGTTTTATTTAAAAAATTAATATATATTTTTCATTTACTTTAGACTAAATTACCCTTTCAACCACTTAAAATTTGGAGTTGTTTTTATTAACTTTTAAATTTTTAATCAAAGAAACTAGCTTTAGAAAGTAATATCTTTTTTATTTTCCAGAGTATTGAATATCCGTTTAAGTAAAGACATACGGGATATTATGTAGTTTGCTCAATGAATTGATCACTTTCCTTTTAGAAGATTCATGGTTCAAATTTTAAGTTATCCCAATTATCGAATAAAAAATAAAAAATAAAAAATAAAAAATAATAATAATAATGAGTAGAAAACATTTTATCTTATGCGAATGCTACCCAACTCAGAGGCTGGAAGTTATGAGACAGCACACCACTTCCACTAGCACTAGGAGATTAAACAAGTCACTTAGATATGTACATTGATAGATATTCTAGGGATTGATCATGTGCAATAGCTAGAATACTTAGTCCAAAATTTTAAAAAAGTGAAGGGTAAAAAAGTAAAATACCAAAAACATTAAAAGTTGTGCAAAAGTTTTTGGATCCAAGGGTTGAGATTAAAGTTGACTTTTCAACTTTCAAATCTCAATCCTTAAAAAAGGATTGCATGGTGCAATAGCCCTATTGCACCAAATCTCAATCCTCTATTGTAGATTCCCATTCATTCTATTAATTCTCCCGAGTCATCACCCATCACTCTAAGATTAAACAAGTCAGTTTTTGGGAACTTTGTTGGTTACTTCCATAGGTAATGAATAGGTCCCATTATTTGTTGGGTGTACCTTATGCAATACTTTTGAGTTATCAGAGTACTCATCTAGCAAATCAAAATTACTGGATATGGAAGTGTGTAGGTGTAGCAAGCATCTCACCAACATGTTCACCGATATCAACTATCCACTAAGATCTAACTACAAGAACCTAATCCTGTCCACTTATTTGCATTGACTTGTGTAAATTTTAGATTCAAATCTTAACAAGAAATAAATTATTAAAAAAAAAAAATGTTTCTTAGGTACACCAGCTTTCAATTAAGCGAGGAATTCCACTTTAGATAATAGGGTAAAGTGCAATTATCCACCCTAAACACCGGGCTTGCAACGTCATTTTTGAAGTTTAATATTGAGCATTCAATCCTCTAATAATATTGCTCACAATCAGTGGCAGCGCCATGTTCAAGTGAGGGTGTGCAGTTACACACCCTAACTTTTTAAAATCAAAGGATAAATTTTTTTTTATATAGATATTGTACACCTTAAATAAAATTGTAAACACTCTCAAATAAAAATTGTGAACACCCTCAAATAAATTGTGAACACCCTGATTTAATAAACCCAATTCACCGTACCCAAAAATAAAAAGTCCAAATAACAAAAAATAAATAATAAAAAAAAACTAAAATAACAACCACAATAACAAAATAAGCCAAAATAACAACACTTGTTTAAGCTCATAATAACAAAATAAGCCCAAATAACAATACTTGTTTAAGCCCAATTGTTTGAACCAACCCATTAATTAAATTTATTCTATTCAGAAAAAATAAAAAAATAAAATTTCCTAAATTTAAATTACCGTGTGCCAGTCGTTGCATTGAGAGAGAAAGATAAAACCCAGAAACAAAATAACCCACTACGATTTTGCGAAGGCCACACCATAGTTATTTGGAGACCGCCAAACTGGAGTCGTCCCTCACTGCCTCACACCTGCTGTTGCCGCCGCCCTCACCTCAAGCCTGTTGCTACCGGCCAAGCCCTCACTTCACTCGGTCACGCCTGTTGCTGGAGCTAGACAATGGACTTCAGCTCAAAAGTTTCAGATCTGATTTGCTTTTTTTTTTTCTTTTCCTCTCTTATTTTATTCTTATCTACTTGTTACTTTGTTAGTTCATTAGTTACTTTTTCTTTATCTATTCATTGATTTCGTTTGATTGTTTGCCACTTTGACCGAATCTTAGACTTTTAATATAATATTATTTGATAGTTTATATTTTTACCATATATTTGTCTTTTAGTGTTAATGTGTTACTTTGTTTAATTGTTTGTTTGGAATGGGAGATCAAATGATGAATGATTGCTTGGTTATGTACATTGAAAGTGATGTATTTGATAGCATTGATAATAAAACTATCATGCAACGATATCAAACTATGAAGACTCGTAGGAGGATTTTATAAAACTTCACGTATTTTTTTTTTAGTGATGTTATATTCAAAGACTTGTAAAAGGATTTTATAAAGCTTCATGTAATTTTTTTCTTTTAGTGATGTTGTTATATTCAAGTTTTGTAATGAATATCCTGGAAAAATTTCCTGGAGCCGCCACTGCTCACAATTCCAAATAACCTTGTTTGATCGATAGCCAAATCTTGTCTAGAGGCTACTTTTGTTCTTTGCCTTGAGGCTATCTCAAGGACATTGCATGATTTCATGTTGAAATATATAAAGCACATTGAGGCTAAACTAATTTGATCGAAGATAACTCGAGATAAAAACTACTTAAGGATGTGCAAAAAAGTAAATTCGAGACTACATTAAGTAAAGCTAATTGGGGAAAAAAAGGAAAAAAAACATTCGAAGGAAACTTACTTGCATTGACATAACAATACAACTACAATCAAGACTAAATTTACACTAAATATGAATATAAGGAATATACAAACAAAATTTAGGTATATTGGTAGTAAGATCCCATTATTTGGAAATGACAATCTTATTTGTACTTGAGACTTGACGATTATTATTAATTACTATAGGTCACGTGTCGCCCTTGTCTTGATCTTTTGGGATACCTATCTCGATGTATTGTTATTCATTTGATTTTTGGGACAGTTATCCAATTGGATTACTCCCTTCACTTAAATTTTTAGTCCTATAACAGTTTGGTTAGCCCCAAATTATGTTCGTCGCCATGTAATATGCACATGTTTTAAAAATGCCAAATTGACTTTTAAGTTGTTGGACATACATTACATCATTTTTCGCGCCACGCGACACTTAGCAATTAGCCATTGAAATTTTCTTTAAATAGTGTGGGAACCATAAAGCTCTTGGGCAAGGAAAAAGAAGGGAAACCTGGTTTCGGTGAACTTTGTTCACCGTATTATCCAAGAAGAACACCATATTAGCAACAACTTTAAGTAGCGTGGAGTTAGATTGCATGTGGAAAGCATGCACGTTAATGAGCTCTTAATTTAATAGACATATGGGTTGATTGGAATTGGAACAAGATTAGAGACTGATTGCACAGTTGTAAACTTTAAGAGGTCATTTCAACTAAATGTAATATATAGTGTAGGGTAAAAAATTATAATATAAACCTTCTTTTATTATTGTCCTAACACCCAATTAGATTTTATAGCGTATAGAAAGACTCCGAATATTTGCATTCTCTATTCCAATTAATGGAGTTGTAAAAAAACAGAATGTAGAACAACAGCTATATAGCACAAGAGTACGTATATATGTGCAGCAATTGCTATTCAACTATCTTCTTAGGAAGGGCCATTTACTACACCCATAAATGTATCAAGTTAGATATGCGCATCTTTCTCTTTTGGGGGCTTCTTAAGCCAGAAAATTTTCCTCATCTATTTTTTTTATTGGTAGAAGCTTATCTATATAATTATTTTTTTATTTTTAGAATAAAACTTAGGTACATATACTTTAGGTTTCTCAAACCACGTAATTGTATTGATTAATAACACAAAAAGAATGTCATATTTTCTAAGATAATTAAATTCAAAAAATAAAAATAGATATGCGGATCTACATAGGACCAAAGGAATGTCCTGCCAAGAAGTTGTTAAGGAAGCTTACAATCTGTCTATTTCAGTATAACGAGTTGGAGCAGCACCAAAAGATTTGGAGGATCCTATAAGGCAGCCAAGCCTTAATCTTTGGCTCTTTCTTAGAAAGCCAATATTGACTTGTCCAAAAGTTATATAAATTTTATTTTATTTTTATTTTTTAAAAACACACACACACTACACGTTTAGAAACTGACCAAGACAAGGAATCACCATCTCAATTTCATGGCACATAAATATAATCCTATCTTTCTATCCTTGAGAAAGTAAAATGAAATCCATAATTATCCAATAGGTCAACAAAATTGGACGGTTACAATGATCTTTGGGGTTTGCTTTTATCCTGGAAATCTCTTAGTGGGGCCAAATAAATCTCAGCTTTCACCCAAATTCCACAAAATTAATCTTTCCAGTAAAAGTTAGCAGTAGTAGTGGTGCAATTGACATAGGTTTAGTTTTGCATTTCCACACGTCCCAATCAAGGGTGAACAAGTTTATTTTAAATTTTTGTCCAGTTGGAGTTGGTACTTTCATTTGTTCCAAGCATTAAAAAGAAAAGTTGCTTTGATTTGTAGAGTCAAAAAACAAACCCACCAAAGTTTCCATGAAATGTGTCCTCAAAGTGGGACAGTGCGTTTCTCCATATAATAACGCCCTCCACCTCAACCGGTCCCTTTCAATAAGTACAAATATGCTCTGAATATTCATTTGTCTAGCCGAAAGTTAATTCATCCTAATTTTGTCTCTAATAAATCACATAAGCCGAAATGGTATATTCTTAACACAACATAAAGGTACTAATAACTTATTAAGCCTTTTTTATTTTGTTATTATTGTTAATTCTTCTTTAAAGAGTAGGTGTGGAAGCGAAACAGATTAGAAAAGTGCAATGTGCACCCACCAGGGTACAAACTCAATTCTAGCTTTGCTTCTAGTTGGTACATAATTATCTTCTATTATCATAAGGTCTAGCATACCTTAAAATAAAAATTTGCATTCCACCTTTACTTTAATTGTAGCTAAGGCAATCCTATAATCTATTACAGATTTAAACAAACATGCATATCCATGATATCCGTACGAAATAAATTTTGCTTGGGTGGTGTCCTATCAAGATTGACAGGTATCACCCATTTTCACATATAATAATACCTAATAGGTGGTTTTATATAAGTCAAGATTGTTTTTGGTTTAGTGGTATCTTTTAGTTCTTTTCATGGAGATAATTTAGGTTTGAATTTCGCCCACCCTTATTTTATTTGTTTGTAAGAGAAAAAAAAAAGTAATTTTGTGTAAAAAAAATAATAATGCTAAAAATAAGCAATCATAGTTTGTTCATTTGAATGTAATGGATCATTAAACTCCTAAATTCTAATAATGATACTAATGTATTAATTCTTAACCATATGTTTGGATGCGAGGAGATAAAGGGAGAGTAGAGGAGAGGGAAAAAGAAAATGATCAGAATATACCAAATAATATTGATGCATTCCATGCACCTTTCTCTCTACTCTTCTTTCCTCTCTCTCTCTATTTCCCCCTCCGTAACAAACACACGCATAGTCTATTGTTGGATGAGTGCATATGGCTACTCAAGAAGTTTGAGCCATTTCGGTTACGAAATGTCTATAGAGAAGTCAATAGATGTGCAAATATTCAGGCCAAGGCCAACTATAACTAGCAACTAGACTTCGTTGTTTTTGTTACCTCACCAGCGCATGTGCTTGTCGCCCTTAAGTTTGATCTATCTGATGTTACTTACAAATGTATTGTTTCAGTTTAAAGCAAATTCCCTTTTCTACCAAAAAGAAGAAAAAATGGATGATTAAATAATCTTATTAAAATATATTAACCTAGTGACACACTATATTTTATATTTTTTAAACCTTGATAAGGCGTCATCTTATTATTTTTATAGGGAATTATTGCAATAAATTTAAGATCCATAACAAAGTGCATGCAAGTGCGAAAAGGGTTTTTTTTTTTATAGTGGGCTGTTGGGTGCAGAATGATGCTTTAGAGGAACGACTTGGCAATTCACATGTGCGCATCATTGTGAGTCTCAATTCAAAGTAACAATCCAAACACTTGAATGATGATCAAGATATGATGCAGTAGTACTAGTGGCCCACATAGTCTTCAACTATGGACATAATCAGGGTCTATTATTAGCTTCTAAGCCATTTAATTTTACTGCTACAGTTGTATACGGCACAGTAAAGTGTGAAAAACCACTGTTTAATAGCATGCATGGAAGCAACTAAAATGAGACATATCATACACCAGACAAAAAGGTAACATTACATGGATTCTTGTTGGGGAAGACATAATTTGAAGCAAAGAAAGACTTTATGAAAGCTCTCCAAATTAGAATTTTTGTCATCAAATGTGAAATCATTTCCTAATCATCTCTATCTGCCTCTTCATTTTACAAAGTTTTACATCCAACAGTTCTTTGATAAATTGATGAGTTTTAAAAAACACAAAGACAGGCTAGCTTGGTCTTCCTAGCAATGAACTCTATCAAGACCAATTACAATGTGGGTTGGTGATTATGCAAAATTTAAACATGTGGAGCCTCAAACTGGTTTTGGAAATACATGAGAAATTGAAAGAATTGATGCCAAGGTTAACACAAGCTCCAGTGTAGAAATTCCAGGCAAGAAATTTAGTAATAAGGTATAAGAATCTTTCACGTTTCTATAAAACTAGTGTGATAAAGTTAAGATCAGTCTCAGGCCATGCAGCTTAGTTGATCAATGAAGGTGATGAAGTTGGTAAAAGATGTCATATGAATAGAAGATGAAGAAGAAAAATACTATCAATTCAATACTGATGAAATAGCAGATGAAAGAGTCTAAAAATATATAACATATGCAATTAGACCTTGAATGCACAAGTTTGAAATCATTCATCAGTAATGATTAATCACACTTAAGATTTGAACCCACAACGTAATGTTCAATGATAGTTGTATTAGGTCATTTAAATGAAGACGTCTGTGAACACAAAAAGTTAATTAGCAGAAAACTATTCAACACAAGTAGAGCCCAACTACAATTAATCATCAGTCATCACTCAACCTCACCTAAAATTTCATAATGCATGACCCTTTCATAGATTTCCAAAACAATTCGAGATAGCTCATATATTTGGCTCTTCTCCATTACTAAAAAAAGAAATCAAAGATTTTAATAATAATAATAATGAACTATCCCAATTAATTCTTTTATTTATATGTCAACAAGGAAAAAATCTATAATATGATAGTTCCCTATTAATTAATTAAATATATAAAGGAATTATCATAATGATTTACTCATTCCGATTGGATCCTACATTGCATTTTATATAGTATATTAGTATAGAATTGTCATTAAAAGATAATTGAAAAAACAAATCGAATTGGTCTTGTCTCCTATGAGAATCAAAGCATGTGTTCTCTGATGAGCGGATTGATTGTGCAATAAACCCAAACAGAGTGAACAAGGACCAATTTCGACCAAGCAAGTAGCCAATCTCGAGCCTTAATGTTGATCTAGGTCCAGGACTTAATTTTGGGCTACTGCCCACATAGTAATTCTTATGCCCATACCGTCGCTGGACCAAGCTGATCTCTAAATAGATCAGGCCTTTGGTCCTTGCCTAGATCAATGAGATTGAATTCCAAAACATTCCTTTCCAAATTCTAAAGCAAACCACCCTGGGCCTAAAACACAGAACCGACCTTTATAGCCCAAGATAAACCCCATGTACATATATAAGGCTGAGCAATGTATTTGGCAAACATAGCAACTTACATTGCTTATTAAATCCTCACACGTTATTGGGCCCATGGCCGGATAAGAAATGCAAATTACTACACACGTTATTGGGCCTTAAAAGAAACAAATCCAACACCTCAGTACATAATGGATCTTCTTTTCTTCTTCTGTTCTGAATTCTGATAGGCTTACCCAAGGACATTTGAACAGCACTATCACAGTGGTCCAATAAGGAACCAAAGCCTTTTTCTTGTTTCCTTTAAAGAGCAGCTTGCAATGTAGAACGGGCCTAAACTTCAAATGCAACCCTTTCAAAAGTAGTCAATCGAGGCAATGTAGTTCCAGTCTTCCAGCAACACATTATAAGGGCCTTCCTCAAAGGTTTGAAGGTGTAAGCAATTCAGTACTCAAACCCGTGATCCAATTGCACATGGGTTTGGACATCATGTAACATATATGGGGCCATTTTCAAAATTATATCCCCTGGTCACGTTAACTTCGAGTCCACATGAGCCTAAATGAACCCATTTAGTCTCTGCTAGAAGCTTTTTCTTGTTTGTTTGTTTCTTTTTGTGTTTGTGCATGTGTAGGATTGGGAAAACTCAATAGCAACCAAGTGACAGCCCGTTTGACAAGAGTTTTGGGTTGGAATCGCTACAAAGAACTCAGGCCCAAAGAACTCAACATTGTTTGTAACTATTTTGATTTTCTAAAATAGACGTAGGTATGGATATGATTGCAGATGCCTCGATTGCCTTTCATAGGCGTTGATAGACTTTCTTAAGGTCTATTTTTTACTTTTTTAGTGAAGAGGACTTTTAACATATACCAATTGAAGAGGACTTTTAATCTATCGTGCTAAATCTATTGGGTGATGCTACGTCAAATTGTTAAAGAGAATGCTAAGTAGCAACTAAATCGATGGAAAATAGCAAAGTTGCAATTGAAACTAAAGGATGCATTCTATGAGAGTACAAGTTTGCTGGAACGTTAAAAGATTTCAAAATCTAACATCTACCAATTGATATTGATGGAAAAACGGAAAATTGCACTTAAACTACTTATTAAAATAAGTATGGAAGCAAAATGGAGCAAAAAAGCCAATTTTGACCCAAAAAGCACAGTAACAAATGTGTTACCAAACACTCAAAACTCTATTATAGTGACAGAAAAACACGTTTTGGCTTTATCAACAGGGTACCAAACTACACTATGAACTTCGAACTACAGATTTAGGCAAATTGTGAATCTAACAATGCTTCATAAAGGAAAGAGTAATGATTACAAATAAACTAGTTACTTGCATCAGCGCCAAAACTGGATTGCAATAGAGATGTCTCTGTTGAGTGGATGATGAATTGTGTGTCCTTCCTTGAGGAATGAATCCTCAAAGTTGTTGCATGATTTTCCTTGTTGTGTGGCATCTTTTTTTTGGTACTTCAATGACACTTATTACGAGGTGTTAGTTGCAACCTCCATTATCCACTTATCTAGGCGTTTAAGTACTTGTGCTTTGGATAAAATGGACTAATCAAATGTTTTGAATTATTTTATCTAACAAACACGTGGCAGGATCAGCAAAAGAGGCCATTCACTTACCAGTTGAACATACAACAGTAGATTCATGATGCTCATATATGACATGTACGAACTACAGGGGATAAATGCGCCAAAAAAGCTTAAACCTTTTAGGTGTTTATGCCTTGATGGTATATGGCAAACTATACTCCAAGTTTTGATAATCATAAAATTAATTTACCTTTTTGAGTAACACTTGTGCCTTTTACTCTGCACCCTTTCGAAAATCCAGCAGGAGTCTTGCATGGGAGGTAAATTTTATTTGATGGTTTTTATTATTAATCAGTTGTGCTCCATTTCCAAACCAAGTATAATTTTCATCAAAGATGAGAAATAGATAGCCAGCTAGACCTCATGTTCATCATATGATGACAAGTACGACCATGAAATTAAAGAGATCATGACTTTGATAGGCTCTGAAATCTTCTTATGGCAAATGCTACTCAAACAATGGCAATAGAGTCTTGGGAGATCATGTGAGAGGAATTAGTGAAGCCAAAACCTTTACTCCCTATCTTGACAGCTGGCTCTACACTCTACTCTACAGGCTTTATGAGTACTGATGTCTCTCTCTCTCTCTCTTATGCTCTTTCCGTCTTCCTTGACTAGTTCTCCATTTCTCTTGAAATGCAATAACTCTCTCGCTTCGTCTGCCATGCATGTTGGGAATGCGAAGTACTTTTTAAGGCTGTCTCTATGTCATCATGTGCCACACATTTTAGGCTGTTAAAGCTGCAAGGTGGAATGGAGACCAAAATTGGATACCTCAAGCCAGTTTTTTGAGAATCAAATCAATTCCATTCCAATGCAAGTTTGCAGTAAACTTTTTTAGGCTAGTCAGTGAACAAAATCATTCTATACTGGAGTAAAATTTGACGATTCCTTCTTCTTTTTCTTTTTGGACTATATGATCATATCTCTCCTCACTATATTAAAAGAGGCTGAACAAGGTTTCAATCCCCTCTTCGTGTAGCTTGAGTTAAATTAAATCACGGCTTTACATTAGTTTGTTTGTTGGAAAGTCACAAACATGATGAATGTATCAACCCATTGTAATAATTTTGTTTAAGATAAAATATGGACCCTTTTTTTGGTAACATTAGGTATTTGTGTTAGTTTATGGTGAAATTAAGTTAGTATTTATTCACCTAATTTAACTTATATACAATTCTTTTTTTCTTTTTCTTTTTTCAGCATTTTTTTTTTTTAGTTATATTATTAACCAATTTATTATTTTTAAATAAAAAAAATTCTTCAAAACATTACGCATAATTCTTAAAAACACTTCTATATATATACTTTAATTTGCAGTTATCTAGTGAAGAGAAATTGAAAAAAAGAAGCAATATATATTGTGACCCAAAGCATAAAGAACATCATTGATTAAGAAAGAAAGGCATGGGGTCGGTCCTATCGGTCACGTTATCGTCCTTCAAAAGGGTCTTGATTTATGATACCACATATAACCAAGAACCACTAGGACAAGCCTATCTCCTTGGTCGGCACCAGTAATATCTGTATAACTATTCTCTATCTGTACGGGCCATGTCAGTGACAGTGAGTATCTAAAGTTTATAAATGGCTGGCCCATTATTGAATTTTCTCAAACAAATATAATTTGGATTCCTTCATCCTTATCAGTTCGCTAAAAAGTTGTAATTGATCATCTTGAGGTCATCATCGACAGGTTTAACTCTTAAGGGTGTCACCGGCCAGTCACTCCACAAATTAATCTTGAAATATGACTTTTCTATTATGCTCAATATTTTTGGACCTCCTCACCCAGGAAAATCTTAAATGTGAGATGTACCAATTTGTGAAGGGATGCCACCTGAAAGTTCAATTTTTCACCCAGCTGCAATAGCAGAACTTGCAAGTTGCAATTACAAACCTCAACTTAGGGGGATAGAATAGATGAGTTAAATTATGTATACAATTGGAGTTGAACATTTCTATGTTATAGCTCGCTCTATTGTACAAAGTAGAGGGATATATTTGTTAGAAGTTAAACTTGTTTATTAATGTTATAAGTTTTTTGTGTTAGTTAACGATTAAGTGAATGCTTGTGAGGAGTTTCGTAGAGAGTT
This sequence comes from Fagus crenata, assembly GCA_014362285.1. Taxonomy (NCBI): domain Eukaryota; kingdom Viridiplantae; phylum Streptophyta; class Magnoliopsida; order Fagales; family Fagaceae; genus Fagus; species Fagus crenata. The sequence goes on from BKZX01002932.1 coordinate 94,718, forward strand.
ACGAAAGTAAGAGTTTATGAAGTGAATGCATGAGGGAGTTATGTAATAAAGATAGTGGATGTTATGAGAATGCTTAGGGGCTATATAAAGCTAAGCATTTGTCAATTGTAAGCAAGAGTGTAGAAGAAAAATACAATACAATAAGTTCTCTCCTCTTCCCTTTCCACCCTCTCTCCCTTTGTGTTGTAAGAGTGTGAGTTTATTCCATTGTAAGTGGTGTGAGTGCCTTGTGAGTGTGAGTGTGAGTGTAAGTGTGAGGGCCCACCAAAATATTTTTTTCAACAAACTGGTATCAGAGCCAATCGGTTCGTGGTGAGAATGGCAATTGCCAGCGGGATGGTGTCTTTTCAATTTCCCCGACTTACCAAACAAAATTTTGATAATTGGAGTATCCGAATGAAGGCGTTACTCGGATCCCAAGATGCATGAGAGTCAGTAGAGAAAGGTTACGAGGAGTCACAAGATGAAACATCTTTGACTCCAAATCAAAAGGAGGCCTTGCAAAAGGCTCGGAAGAAAGATCAATAAGCTCTTACGTTGATCTATCAAGGCTTAGATGAAGCCATGTTTGAGAAAGTTGCAAATGCAACTTCATCCAAGCAAGAATGGGAGATTCTTCAAAACTCTCTAAAGGGAGTTGATAAAGTGAAGAAGGTTCGCCTTCAAACATTGAGAGGTGAGTTTGAAAGCTTGCACATGAAAGAATCTGAATCAATTTCAGATTATTTTTCAAGGGTGTTGGCTATTGTGAATCATTTTAAAATATATGGTGAGAACATGAATGATACCCGTGTGGTAGAAAAATCCTCCGGTCATTAACTTCTAAGTTTGACTATATTATTGTGGCAATTGAAGAGTCAAAAGACTTAGAGTCAATGACCCCTGATCAGCTCATGGGATCGTTGCAAGCCCATGAAGAAAGGCTCAATAAGAAGAAGCAAGAGCCTTTGGAGCAAGTCCTACAATCTAAGCTCACCTTGAATGAGAAAGGGTGGCGTGATAGTAGCCAAAGAGGCCGAGGATGTGGACGAGGTCGTAGTCAAGGAAGGAGATCTGGAGGAAGTGATGGCCATAGCTCTCATAATAATGAAGATAGAGCTCAAAATTCGCAAACCACGAGAGACCGTGGAAGAGGAAGTTTCTCAAGGCCATACAGAAGAAGGTATAATAAAAATAATGTTAAATGTTATAATTGTCAAAGATTTGGGCATTATGCCTCTGAATGTAGAAGTGCCACGAATAATGTTGAGGAGAAAGGCAACTATGTTGAAGATTTAAATGAAGAAGTGGAGCCAACTGTTCTGTTGGCATATAAAGGAGAAAACAAAGAAAAAGAGAATGTGTGGTATCTTGACACAGGTGCTAGCAATCATATGTGTGGAAATAAAGCAATGTTTTTGGAGCTTAATGAATCGTTAGTCGGTAATGTTACTTTTGGTGACTTATCCAAAGTACCAGTGAAGGGGAAAGGTAAAATTCTTATCCGTTTAAAGAATGGAGATCACCAATTTATTTATGATGTATACTATGTGCCAAGTATGAAAAATAATATTTTGAGTTTGGGACAACTTCTTAAGAAAGACTATGATATTCACTTGAAAGATCGTAGTTGCTTGATAAGAGACCACCAAAACAATTTGATAGCGAAGGTGCCAATGACAAGAAATAGAATGTTTTTGTTAAACATGCACAATGATGTTGCTAAGTGTTTGAAGGCTTGCTATAGAGATTCGTCTTGGCTTTGGTGGATTAAAATTGTTGGCGAAAATGAAGATGGTGAGAGGATTGCCTTCCATTGAACATCATAATCAATTTTGTGAAGGATGTCTCTTTGGTAAGCAATCAAGGAAGAGCTTTCCAAAAGAAGCTAGTACGAGAGCAAATAAGCCACTGCAGCTTGTTCATGTTGATGTGTGTGGACCAATCAAACCATTATCGCTCGGTAAAAACAACTACTTTCTTCTCTTTATTGATGATTTTAGTAGGAAAACATGGATTTATTTTTTGAAACAAAAATCTGAAGTGTTTGGTGCATTTAAGAAATTTAAAAGCATTTGTAAAAAAGCAGAGTGATCAGGAAATTAAAGCCTTGAGATCTGATAGAGGAAGTGAATTCACATCGAATGAATTTAAAGAATTTTGTGAGACAAATGGGATTCGCCGCCCTCTAACAGTCCCTAGGTCACCACAGCAGAATGGTGTAGCAGAAAGAAAGAATCGGTTAATTCTTAACATGGTCAGAATCATGTTGAAGAGCAAGAAGATGCCTAAAGAACTTTGGGCTGAAGCTGTTGATTATGCAGTTTACTTGTCCAACCGTTGTCCCACAAGGAGTGTTCAAGGAAAGACCCCACAACAAGCTTGAAGCAGAAAGAAGCCTACAGTTTCCCACTTACGTGTGTTTGGGAGCATTGCATATGTGCATGTACCAGATCAAGAAAGGTCCAAGCTAGATGACAAGAGTGAGAAGTATGTATTCATTGGCTATGATCCAAGCTCTAAGGGTTATAAGTTCTATAATCCAAGCACCAAGAAAGTTATTGTGAGTCGAGATGTGGAATTCGATGAAGAATGCATATGGAATTGGAACACCCAAGAAGAGGAGAAGTATGATTTCTTTCCTTTTCCTGAAGAAGAAGAGCAGGTGAATGAAGTTCCAAAAGTGCCTACTACTCCACCTCCATCACCAGTATCTCCCATTCATGAAAATTCAACTTCATCATCATCACTGGAAGGAAGTTCTAGTGAAAGACTAAAGGGATTCAGAAGTCTCCAAGATCTCTATGAATCAACAGAGAATATTGATGATATAACTCTTTTTTATCTATTTGTTGATTGTGAACCTACAGGATTTAAAAAGATGGTACAAGACAAGAAATGGAGAAACGCTATGAACGAGGAGATCAAGGCAATAAAGAAGAATGATACATGAGAGCTAACAACTCTTCCACATGGAAAGAAGGCAATTGGCGTAAAGTGAGTGTACAAGATGAAGAAAAACGCAAAAGGAGAGGTGGAGAGATACAAAGCAAGATTGGTGGTAAAAGGTTATAGTCAACAACAAGGTATTGACTATGATGAGGTATTTGCCCCAGTTGCTCGTTTGGAAACTATACGATTGCTAATTGCTTTAGCAGCTCAGAATAAATAGAGTATTTTTCAAATGGATGTTAAATCTGCGTTTTTGAATGGTTATCTTGAAGAAGAAGTTTTTGTTGAGCAACCAATAGGCTATGTTGTCAAAGGGCAAGAAGGAAAAGTTTTGAAGTTGAAGAAAGCTCTATATAGCCTGAAACAGGCACCAAGAGCTTGGAACAGCAGAATTGACAAATACTTCTAAGAGAAAGGATTCTCCAAATGTCCACATGAACATGCACTTTATTGTAAGGTGCATGAAAATGGAGATATATTGATTGTTTGTTTGTATGTAGATGATTTGATTTTTACAGGAAACAATCCAAGTATGTTTGAGGACTTCAAGAACGCAATGGCTCGTGAGTTCGAAATGACAGATATTGGACTTATGGCCTACTATCTTGGAATTGAAGTGAAGCAAATGGAGGAAGGGATTTTCATTTCCCAAGAAGGCTATGCTAAGGAGATTCTCAAGAAATTTGAGATGTTAGATTGCAAACCGGTAAGCACCCCAGTGGAATGTGGAGTTAAGTTGTCAAGGCATGATGAGGAAGAGAATGTGAATCCAACTTTGTTCAAGAGTTTGGTTGGAAGCCTGAGGTACCTAACATGCACAAGACCAGATATTCTCTATGGCGTTGGACTTGTTAGTCGCTACATGGAAGCACCGACCATGACTCATTTGAAGACTGCCAAGAGAATTCTTCGATATGTGAAAGGTACACTTGATTTTGGATTATTGTATTCACCTTCTAAAGAGTTTAAACTCTTTGGCTATAGTGATAGCGATTGGATTGGAGATATGGATGACAGAAAGAGTACAACTGGTTTTGTATTCTACATGGGTGATACAACATTTACATGGACTTCCAAGAAGCAACCGATTGTGACACTTTCTACTTGTGAAGCTTAGTACGTTGCTGCTACCTCTAGTGTTTGTCATGCAGTTTGGCTTAGAAGCTTATTGAAGGAGTTACATATGTCGCAAGAAGAAGCTACAGAGATTTTTGTCGACAATAAGTCAGCATTAGCTCTTGCGAAGAATCCAGTCTTTCATGACCGAAGCAAGCACATTGATACAAGGTATCATTTTATTCGAGAATGTATTGCTAGAAAGAAAGTTCAACTTGAGTTCGTGAAGTCGCAGGATCAGGTTGCAGATATATTCACCAAGCCACTCAAGTATGACACCTTTTACAAGTTACGAGCCTTACTTGGAGTGATCAGAAAAACAAGTTTAAGGGGGGATGTTAGAAGTTAAACTTGTTTATTAATGTTATAAGTTTTTTGTGTTAGTTAACGATTAAGTGAATGCTTGTGAGGAGTTTCGTAGAGAGTTATGAAAATAAGAGTTTATGAAGTGAATGCATAAGAGAGTTATGTAATAAAGATAGTGGATGTTATGAGAATGCTTAGGGGCTATATAAAGCTAAGCATTTGTCAATTGTAAGCAAGAGTGTAGAAGAAAAATACAATACAATAAGTTCTCTCCTCTTCCCTTTCCACCCTCTCTCCCTTTGTGTTGTAAGAGTGTGAGTTTATTCCATTGTGAGTGGTGTGAGTGCCTTGTGAGTGTGAGTGTGAGTGTAAGTGTGAGGGCCCACCAAAATATTTTTTTCAACAATATTGTTGTTATCATATCACTACAACTTTGGTTAACTTTGTCCCAGTAGACAAGAAAAGTCACTTAGCACGGTTTTTGGCTTTTCACGAGAATAATGCAATGGCATGACAAATGTTTTTTCCTAACCACCATTTTACATAATGGAATTAATGTGGGGATGATACGATCACTTGATTGCAAAATTTGGACCACTGGGGACAGGGACATGGTGAGACAAACCGAAATGGAGGGGAATTTAATTTCAACGTTGTTTTGTTTTTATTATTTTATTTTATTTTATTTTTTATAATCTTGCACGTTATTGCTTAATATGACCCTTAATTATTCACTAGTTAATAATTATTCGGGTTCTTGCATATTTTAGAACTTGTAATTACGATTATGTGTATTTTTCTTGATATGTGTATACAGTTTGATTTTATTTTTTAAAAATGTATAAAAACATCATTTAATAGAGTATTAAATATATATTAAGTATTAACCAATGCCGTTAACATTCGTTAGCAAAACCTATTATAAGGGTAAAACTTAGGTACAGTTTCTTAGGTTAGGTATATTAGGTTCTCCAATTGAATTCAAACACATGGTTGCATTAACCAATGAAACACAAACATTGTTATCTTTTCCAAGAATATTTAAATTCAATGTATTTGAATTCAATTGGGGAACCTAATGTACTTAACCTAAGGAACTATACTTAAGTTTTACCCTTATAATATAGGTTTTGCTAACAAATGTTAACGGCATTGGTTAATACTAAATATATATTTAATACTCTATTAAATGATGTTTTTATACATTTTTAAAAAAATAAAATCAAACTGTGTGCACATATCAAGAAAAATACACATAATCGTAATTGCAAGTTCCACTAAATGCAAGAACACGAATAATTATTAACTAGTGAATAATTAAGGGTCATATTAAGCAATAACGTGCAAGAAAAAAACAAAACAAAACAACGTTGAAGATTCCCCTCCATTTCGGTTTGTCTCACCATGTCCCTGTCCCCAATGGTCCAAATTTTGCAATCAGGTGATCATATCATCCCCACATTAATTCCATTATGTGAAATGGTGGTTAGGAAGAAACATTTATCATGCCATTGCATTATACTCGTGAAAAGCCAAAAACCGTGCTAAGTGACTTTTCTTGTATATTGGGACAAATTACACCAAAGTTGTAGTGATATGATAACAACAATATATCCCTCTACTTTGTACAATAGAGCGAGCTATAACAAAGTTTTACCCATATTATAATGTTCATCTCAAAATGTCATTGACATTAATTGTAGTAGGATGGCCATATTTCCCATAATTTTATGCATGCATAAAACTATTGTAACCTTAGTTTGCCTATGATTTAGTCTACGATAAACAAAACTCTACTATGGGTTTATGGTAATAAAGAACTAAAAAGTAAAATTGTAGCCACTAAAGCCAAACCACATTTATTTCATGTATTCTCTCTCAAACTCTTTCTTTCTATCTCAACTTTTTATGGGCTTTTATTTTCGATCATGCATTTATGTCATCTTCAAGTAAAAGCCTCCATAAGTATGGTAAGCATTGTGCTCAACATTAAAGTCTAAATGATCAGGCGCATCTGGCTTTCGATCTAACCTGTCATCCACTTCATTTGGTTCAGTATGGTACACTCCACATCTAATTTTGTCATGATTCCCTTCAAAACCTTACTTTTTTCTCAAAACTCAAGTTAATTAAAATAGTCTCAAACGAATAGAAGAGAAAGCTATTCAAATATATAGACTCAAAAGTCATCTCTTTAGTCTGACTCAATGGAGAGTGATGGACAAATATTTGTCTACAAATCAGGGTGGATAAATTCCAACACCTACCACACACATTAAAATCGAGCTACTATACATCTTGCCTTAATGCCTTATACTGTGGCCTGTGGGTCATATCAGAGAATGTGTAGCCTAAAATTACATACACAATAGCCTCACTTTTGTAGTTCAATGACTAACTTTGGGTAAAAACTTATAACATCCAAAATGTGTTTAGTAAATAGTGAATTTTACTACTAGTTCTTAAAGAAAAAAAAACAATTATAATTTATACTTAATACTAGTAATGAACAAATAATGATAATAAAATAATAATTATTAAGTTTGTTTAAAAACAAAAACAAAAACAAAACGAGTTGAGTTTGAATATTCATCACGGTAGGGCACAGCCGTGACGTGAAAAACCGAGGCGAGACCTGTCTCTATCAAACTCAAACAAAAAACCTTGTTGCATTAGATTCCCTAGGACCGAGAACCCGTTCTCCGAGTTCACGGGTTGAATCGCCAGGCACATTACTTGCTCCGCCGTTTGGATGAAGTAGTTCGTCGGAGGTGGCGACAACACCGACTTCCCAACCAGTTCGAAGCTCAACCTGGGCAGACTCGGTCTCGACCTTGATGACAACTTCGAAGCATTCACGCAAAGCTCGAAGTCCTGAGTTGGACTCGGTATCTCTATCTTCCTCACTCGCTTTTTAACGGCTGCTATAACTTGACGGTAAGCCTGCTCCGCCAGAAACGTTAACGTTGTTCCGGAGTCTATAATCGTACCGCCGTTACCGTACTTATCAATGGACCAAACGGAAGGGTGAATCCGTAATTTCGCATTGTTGACGGAGATGCTCTTTATCCCAATGTAGTAAAACGACTGGATGAGAGGGTTGAACTGTAATGGCGTGAACTTCATTTTGGACAAAACGACATCGTCGTTTTGTGAGCCTCCGATGGTCAAGTAACTTGTGGGAGGTGGAGAAATGGTGTAGTCCATGAGACAATAGGAGAACTTGTTACCAAAACGACGACCCAATTGGGATGAGAATGAGATGGGTCCTCTGCCAAGACCCATTACTCCTTGGGCCCCATTGAAGCTTGTGCCCGAGAACCAGAATCCGCATCCGAAAGATAATGATGAGGTGGTTTTTTGAGTGGTGGTGTTGAAGGAGGCGGTTTCGGTGGAGAAGAAGCCGGAGGTGGAGGAGTTGTCTGCGTAGGAGTAGAGGTAGTGGCAAGGAGTGTGGAGAGGAGTAGTGTGGTTGCAGTGAGAGTGAGGAGGGTTGGGGACGAGTTTACAGGAGGAGTGGTAGCAATGGTGGGGTTTGAAGGAGGATGAGAAGCGAGGATAGAAGATGGGGTTGAGGTTTTGGTGGTTGTGGTTTGAGGAGGTGGAGCATTTGGCCCAGATGAGATCACTGCCGGTGTCGGCAATGAGGAGGAGAGGTTGTGGAGGGGTTCCAAGGAGGAGGGAGACGAAGTATTGGCCGGAGCCTGAGGGGGCACCGGAGACAATGGGGGAGTTGAGGTGGTGGTGGGGGTGGAGGAATGAGAGGCGGTGGGTGTCTGAGGAGAGAGCTTGGGATGGGGATGGGAGTGGGGTTTTGTGAAGTAAAGGTAGTTTCAAGTATTCTGTGGTAGTGTTTTGGGAGGTACAGAGATTTGTGAGAGTGAAGTGGAAGAAGAGGAGGAGGTGGAGGGAGAGTGGGGACAGTGACACCATTGTTGTGTGGGGATGAGCGCACACAGAGATAGATAGATAGATAGACAGACAGATAGATAGATGATGGGAATGAGTTGTAAAGAAGAGAGAGATAGAGAGAGGAGTGACGCGTTTTGGGTATAGTATGAGAGTATTTGTATTTCTTTACTTATGTTGCTGTTCAGTTTGAATGTAATAATATGTACAAGGATTTGTTTAAATATAGTTCTTTAGGTTTGTCAGATGAAAGAACATTAAATTTTCAGTTAATTTTAAATATTTTTTTAAAAAGATAATATTATTTTTATTTTATTAATTAATACATGTGCTTGAATTTAATCGTAAAAGATAATGTACTTAACTTTTTATCCATCTAAAAGTTGAAACACACGGGTACATTAAAAATTTAAAATTAGCAGTGGGATTGACAAGAGTCACGTAAGTGGGAAGATGCTTTTTGTGCATTGTTTCGCGTGTTTTGTTGTGTAATAAGGTTAAGATTTTATCAATGAATTCATTCAACCCATACAGCTTTAGATTGTACGTTGTAGACAGTAATCCAATGATGTCCGACAACATCTTCGCATCCAATGCTTCCCTGCCACATGCGTTGTTATCTATCTGGGCCTGAACTCCATTTACGCGTGGTACGGTGGTAGCTAGTACCCTCTTTTCTTTCAGTTTTTCCTTTAAATTAGAGCTTTGCCCATGAGAGAGAGAGAAACTTTTTTTTTCTTTACTTTGTTTGTTTAATTAGGTATTTTATAATTTTATTTTGAGTTACATTTTTATAATTTTTTTTATATAAAATAAAATCATCTAAACATATATATATATCAAACAAATTAAGAATATAAATAATTTATACTTACATTTGGTATGAAAATTCACATTACTTTTATTGTCACATGGATAATTTAGGATATGTGATTATAGATTCTTATGGTACTTGAGTTAGGAGTTTCTCTAGATACATAAATATCACAACGAGTCTTCAATCTAAACTTAGGACTCTTAAAGATGGTTTAATAATGGGCTTAGAATTCGTTACCTTAAACCTTCAAAATGAAATGGATTCCCTTGTTGTTGTTGAGTTAATATCTTTTAATAAAATTGCTAATGCTTTTTTGAGTGCCCTTGTGGGTGATTACAAGTGGTTCATGAGAAGACTTAACAAGGTTTCTTCCCCGCATATATATTGGGAAGCATTGTGAAAATACAAGCTAAACCTCGTTGCGACTGGTAAGTAAATTTTATATCCTTTATTTCCCCTCCTATGAATATATTGGAGGTCTTAAACTTTGACTGTTCAAACATTATGTATACTCATTTAATTAGTTGTTAATGAAGTTTCATTTTACCAAAAAAAAAGAAGAAGATAGGATTCATTTCTTTTGGCAATTGCTCATTGGTTTATGTATTAGGGTTTGTTTGTTTGGGTAGAAAAAATGGATAAAAAGGGTGTTTGGTTGGAAAATCTCAACCCACAAAATGTTTTCTCTCCAAATTGGAGAGAAAATTAGAGAGAAAACTATTGAAAGGTATTTTCGTTCGAGAGAAATGCATAGTAAATGAATCCCACATTTCAGTTCTAACCACTTTTTTTACCTCTCATTTTTTTCCACCCCATTTCTCTCCTCCCATCTAAAATACGCTTATAATTTCAGTTAGAATTCACTTACTTTGTCTTTGGGCTTCTAGCCCAATTGGCATCTACCTCCCCTCTGCTCTCTATGTCACGAGTTGGATCTATTTTTCTTCTCACCTCTCAAAAAATAAAAGTTCATTTAGTTCAACAAAAAACAAGGACTTTAATTAAAATTTTCACATATATATATATATATATATATATATATATATATAAAAGTATATAACCCAATCGGTGAGGAAGTGCTCAAAGGCCATAAGACTTGGTGGCATTATTTTTGCATTCACAATGATGAATACAGAGATATTGGTTAAAAGAGGTTGCACACTATTACTCTTTCTGAGATTATTTATAGTTTCATTTTTTATTTTTTTACTCCACGACATAGATGCTAATTTACGTGGTCATATGAATGTCATAAGATTAATTATTTACAAGGCATACGATGCCTATGTCTTGTATTTACTTGATCTATGAATGAACACATAATCTACACATAATTTTCTCATTCAATTTTAAATTACGTATTTCTTTGGTATATATGTGCTAGCTTTAGCTCTATTATATAGATATGTAGTATAGTATATAGTCATGGTTGGATTGGTACTTTAGGCTCAGTTTGTTTGGAAGTAAAACGTTTTACGAAAAACGTTTTCAGCATTTTCGAATGTTTGGGGCGTTGTAAAACCGAAGTCAACAGAAAATTCGCGGAAATTGACCGGAAAATCGCAGCGTAAAATAAGGAAAATGGTTTACGGAAAATTTTTCCGTAAACCATTTTCCAAAACACGCGTGCGTCTCCCTCTCGAGTCTCGACTCAGTCTCTGCTCTCTCTCTTTCTCACTGTGCTCTCTTCTCTTCACTGTCCCGAGCCACCGAGCCACCGCCAGCACCCCGAGCCACCTCGCTTTCTCTCTCGCCCAGCTCATTCCCAGCCAACCCCGAGCCACCTCGCTTTCTCTCTCACCGATCTCTCTGCTCGCACCGAACCCACCGTCGCATCGAAGCCACAGCAAAGGCCCGCTGAGCATCCGTCGCACCGATCTCTATCTAACGAACTTGATCTTGATCTGATCTGATCTCTTTTTTTTTTTTTTTTTCGTTTGATATTTGGGATTTGTTGATTTTCTTTGGTAAACACAATGATATTTAGGAATTGTTTATTTAATTAAATTGTTAAACACAATTTTACTTGGAGATAAATTCAAATTTAACATTGCATTTGGTTCTGTTAATATTATATGGATGTCATAAGCTTCTTCTTTGGTAATCTGATTCATGTCATATTTTCATGCATATCCACCAACAATGAGTTAACCATCTTGGAGTATTTGGGTTTTCTGGCAGTGATTTGGGGTTGTGGATTGGTCATGGAATGGTGGGTAATTCGTTTTTTTTTTCTAAAAAAAAGAAAAATTCATTTTACGTCACGCCAAACACCGTAAAATATTTTTCGGAGCATTTTCCAGAATGCAAACAAACACCGGAAAAACAAACGTTTTCTGTAAATCATTTGCATTTACAAACATTTTACGGTAGAGAATGTTTTACGTCGAAACAAACGGAACCTTAACCTTCTCATTTGAAAATCAATTCGTGTCTATTAAGGGAAGTCAAAACCTTTTATGACATTTGAATCACCCCTCGCAGGCCCGCCTGCAAGACATACTAAGAGCCATACGTCCACATGGGCAAAATGACATTGTTGATCCCAACGCTATTTATGAGATTTCATATCTTTTTATTCTTACTATATTGATTATTTCTTTTGTTAGGAATTCAAATGAAGTATTTACTTCACTATTTAGGCCAATCTTGGCGTGATTTCAAATATGTCATCTGGCTTTTCGATTTGGGCCATCTAAAAATTATGTAAACCACGAGAGAAGTGAGCTTTAGACATAGATGGGTTAGGACTAGAAAAGAGAAGAGAATTGCAGGGTCTTGTTTGAGTCCCTAAAAAAAATACCATAATAAACGAAAGAGAAAGAAACAAAACAATAAACATAATCGGGAGTCTTATAATATTTCAATGGTCTTATATGCTTTCCTTTATGAGAAGAATCATGATTCATATTCTTCCCCCATTATTGCAACTTAAAAAAAAAAAAAAAAAAAAATGATAATTTGCTTCTTTTTACAAAAAACTGTCAGATAATATTATTTGGTTGAGCTGCTAATCTTTTTGGTCAACATGGTTTTTAGAAGATCTTGATAGGTCATGTAAATTAGAGATACCTGTCAATCAAAATTAAAACCCTTTTGTTGTCACCCTTTCCCTGCTCATTCCATTCTGGTGAACCATTGTCCATATGACTTGGTTGGACGATTAATCCAGATTGAATCACTCAATCACTGTCTAACAATGAAAATTTTTACAGTAAGAAAATTATTTATTGGCCTTGTTGGAGACAGATCTAGATTCACTACATGTGCATCATGTGTGTTAGAACAGATGCTCAGATACAAATCTAGAATGGATTCTCTGATACAATGTCAAATATGAAAGTGCTAAAGAGAAAAGAGTTTAGAGAATGAGAGAGAACAAGCAGAGAACAAATACACAGAGATACCGTGGTTCGGTCATGAAAACCTACGTCCACACACAAAAGCCCTTGGCGGCTACATCTTTACTATATTTCTTAATGGTTACAATGAGACCCAAGTAGGGTATATATACTAGAGAAACCTAGTCTAACTAGAACAATTTGCTTTTATTACAATTAATGGGCCTACACTTGGTTTGGGCCTCATGGCCCAATATATATCTCTAACATCCCCCCTCAAACTCAAGGTGCAGTATGACGAAACCTTGAGTTTGGAATTGCATGAAGTAGAATCCTCGAAGAGAAGTAGGGTCCACGAAACGAAAATGCCTGAAAAATAATCACCATCGAAAGAAAGAAACCCATACAGCAAATAAAGTATAATAAAAGAACATAAAAGAGCTCAGAGTAAGACAACAGATTGCCACACAGGACAACAAGAGACTGTCTTCAGAAGAGTTTACAACGAATAAAAGAACACAGAAGAGCTCAGAGTAAGACAACGGACTGCCACACAGGACAACAAGAGACTATCTTCAGAAGAGCTCACAACGAATAAAAGAACACAGAAGAGCTCAGAGTAAGACAACAGACTGCCACACAGGACAACAAGAGACTCTCTTCAGAAGAGCTCATAAAAGATTGTCATGGAATACACCAGACGATTGTCACAGAAGACACCACACAGAACAGACGGATTGTCATGGAAGACACCAGACGGATTGTCACGAAAGACACCAGACGGAACAGACGGATTGTCATGGAAGACACCAGACGGAACAGACGGATTGTCATGGAAGACACCAGGCGGATTGTCACGGAAGACACCAAACAGAACATACGGATTGTCACGGAAGACACCAGATGGAATAGACGGATTGTCACGGAAAGACAACAGAAACAGATTGTCATGGAAGACAATAAGAGACAGGTTATCACGGAAGACCACAATAACAGACAAATTCATCTTCATAATAAGAAGCAGATCGTGCAGCAACAAGAAAGCTCATGGGCGATAGGGCGGTGCATTAAATTTCGTTTTCAGAGTGACTCTGGGGATGGGGATGTCTCAGAGTGACCATGAGTTTGAATGGTCCATTGTAACTAATGAAAGAGTGAGGAGTTCCTGAAAAAGACAAGACAAAGCAAGAAACAAAAAAGGTCAGGATTTTTTTTTTTTTTTTTTTTTTTTTTTTTTTTTTTTTTTTTTTTTTTTCAGCTAGTGCTGACGTCAGCATCACACTTTGGAGGATCACGGATCGGGTCGCGGGTCGGGTCTCGGAGTGGGTCGGGTTTTGACCTCAGCAGCAGAAGGCTCGTGGATCTTGAACCAAAACGTTGCTGGAAACGTCAATGGCGCGTGAGGGCTTTCGTGTGATTCTTTCTGTAGGTGATATTTTTACTAGAGATTCGTTTCTTCCAGATGAATCGAATGATGGGTGGATCAAGGCAAACAGAGCAGCCAAACGGCGGCGGCAGAGAGCAGAAAGTACGGCATTGCCGGAGACAAACAGAGCACGTGGCGGCGCGTCGATGTGATTCTGACTGTGAAATTTCTAGGGTTGGCAGTACGAGCTCTGACGATCAGAGCGGCAGGCGGCACAAAATTATCGGAGGTCTCTAGTGGCAACAATAGAAGAAGAGAGGCACGGCTTAGAGAAAACAAGGATGGTTTGGAGAAAAATAGCTACGGGTGGTTTGAGAAATAGTGTGCCAAAATTAATTTGGCTCTGATACCATGTTAGAATAGATGCTTAGATACAAATCTAGAATGGATTCTCTGATACAATGTCAAATATGAAAGTGCTAAAGAGAAAAGAGTTTAGAGAAAGAGAGAGAACAAGCAGAGAACAAATACACAGAGATACCGTGGTTCGGTCATGAAGACCTACGTCCACACACAAAAGCCCTTGACGGCTACATCTTTACTATATTTCTTAATGGTTACAATGAGAACCAAGTAGGGTATATATACTAGAGAAACCTAGTCTAACTAGAACAGTTTGCTTTTATTACAATTAATGGGCCTACACTTGGTTTGGGCCTCATGGCCCAATATATATCTCTAACAATGTGTAAGTTGTAATTAGGCCATACCGATATTTACAAATTCTCAGTTCTTGCCCCACGAATCTAAGTTGTTTAGATTACAATTAAAATGTTGAAAAAAAGTGACATGAACTACGAGGCACATTAAAGCAGCATGTGACTGGAGAGACAAGGTTAAATGTCTATGTCTTCCATTGTGCAATATTTAAAACAGTGGTAGTCAAGGGAATAAAATTTAGATCTAGATTTGGGAAAGCATGAAAATAACAATATCAACCATCAAACATGATGACTTTGTGTGTTTCAGTTAACTCATGAACTGGTAAAGTCACTTATTGTCAAATATATAATAGATTCGGTTTCAAATCATGTACACTAAAAAAACACTCATTAGTATCTAGGTTTGATCGTATAAAACAATTATTATGGAAAAAATGTCATAAGGTTCGAATCACATACACTACTACTTTAATACTACTCAAGTCTATATAGTTAATGGTCTTGATTTCCCTTGCATCTCACCATCTACAACTTACAAGGAACTCCATAGCTCAATGGCAAGCGGGTGGCACACGCGCAAAGACAGAGATCACCAAACTGTAGTATTTTCCCAAATGACTATATGAGATTTTTGTCCTACATGCTAATTTTCACATGTCACCAAGCTGGGGAGCGGGGTACTAATATATTTTCCAATTCCAAAATTTAAGCATTTTGTAGTCAAGAAAATAGAATCATCAATAATAATGGATTATTTATTATTATTATTATTTTTTTTTCATTTCACGAAATTAATTCCAAAGAGATGGAGCATAGAGGGGAGTGGGCAAAAGCCCTTACCTAGCCAATATCATTGGTAGCATTGAGATCCTCGAGGTACTAGTGATCCTAGAAGAGTTGGTAGTAATATTTTAAGTAATTGTCGCCTTCCATGCATATAGCAGCATTTGACTCTAGATATCTATTAACTATTTTAGCAAAATAAAAAAAGGTATCTATTAACTAAAAATATTTTTCATTTTTTTTTTTTTTTTTTTAAAGGAGGGGCCAAAGGTGTGGCTAGTTGACTATATATTTACATTTTTATGGGCCTCATTGGACAAATTTAATTCTTAAGAGGGAGTTATATACAACTTTTGGAAGTATATATATATATATATATATATATATTTTAGGGGGTCACTAGGGGCCAGGCTCTCGAAGTGGTTCCATCCTTGTGTACAATGATATTTATATAAAAAGAAAATGCAAAAGCATCTCTTGAATTTGGATCAAAATTAAATTGAAATTTCCAACTTTTAAGATTATGGAAATGACTAAGTCTAGGTTCTTCTGTCACACTTCTATTACCTTACTTGACGAAAAATGCTAGATCACGTGTGATGCACACTATTTCTTTTAATAAAAAATTTCACTTCAATACAAAATTTAACAAAAACTTACTTAAAAAAGAAAGCATTTTCAAGGAAGGGAGACTATAAATGGTTCAATCGGGTCGGGTCCTGTTGGCTCTACCAAAACATGCTTTTATGCTTTGGTTAATTGTGCTCAATGGACTAAGAGCCTTCTAACTTAATTAGTATTTCTTGATGTTTCCACTAAAGATTTTCAGGATTTAAATCTTCCTCTCCAATTATTGTATAAAAACTTTTTGGAATGAAAATTATTTGTTCTTTTGAGTTATACTCCATTAATCATGATTCGTCACTTTTTTTTTTTCCTTATAAAACAACTAAGATTTAAAATGGAATAAAAAAAAATCAAACACAATCTGAGAAGTGATATATTACAATAGATGAAATATAAAATAAAATACAAAAAATAAAATAGAAAATTTAAATTCTACATAGAAAGTTTCGAAGACGATCTTCTGTCCCACCAGTATTGTGCTACACTAGTTGTATCGTGCTCCACTGCTAAAAATATAACATATGTCACTCTTAGAGTCTTAGTTAATATTTTATAATACTTAACAGCATAACAACAAGCAAATGTGACGAACGTGAGACTCCCAAACAATGTTGTATATTCCGTTCCGTTCCGTTCCGGTCGGAACGGACAGAAAATCTCGTACCGACATGCAAACCGGTACGAGGCACCCTCATGTTTCACCTCGGCCAAAATTTCGGCCTATTTCAGCTTGTTTCGGCCGTTTCGGCCTGTTTCGGCCAATATATGTAATCTAGCCGGAATACTTTTTTGGCTTTTTTTTTTTTTTTTTTTCTCTGCTTCTTCAGTTCTTCTCCGCTCCTTCTTCTTCTTCTTCCTTCATCTCACTCCTACACCTACACGCATAAGAGTCAGTAGAAGTGGTGGTGGACGCCGTAGTGGGTTGCTGGTGAGAGTAGAATCAGCGACGACGCTGCAGGTGGAACAGGCGGGAGGAAAGATGGTGGTTCAGCTAGTAGGTGCTTTCAACGAGCTTACAGAGAGGACTAAGAAGGAATGGTTTTTGGTTCAAGTGCCGTGCCCCTCTTCCTTCTTCTTCTTTCTTCTTTCTTCTTCTTCTTCTTTCTTTTTTCCCTCCCAGCTCCGTCTCTCTGTCTGTGGCTCTGTGCCTTTTCTTTACTCTTTTTTTGTTGACTTTTTGGTTCAAGTGCAGCCTTCACGTGACATGATGATATTATGCACTCTTTTCTTTTTTTATTTATTTATTATTTTTTTAAGTAATATTTCTTTTGGTTTTATTTTTATATTTCTATTATATTATTCAAATACAATTTCATAACATTATTATTAGTATTAAGATTGATATGGGCTTATAATTTGAAAGATTCTTAACAAATTATAGGTTTTGATGAATAAACATATAAATAAGTAAATATATATATATATATAGCGGTAAACCCGAAACGAAACGCCGGTATTGGCCGGTACCGAAATATACCATTCCAATGGCCAAACCAAAACGGCCACCGAAACGGAATATACAACATTGCTCCCAAAGCTTTCTTTTCTCTTTTTGTTTTTTCGAAAGACAGGCCACCTCATTTATGAAGAACACAATGTTTAGAGAATGAAAAATATCACAAAAGACTATCAAAAAAGAAAAAAAAAATATCACAAAAGCAATTCATTTCCTCTCTTTCTTACCGTCCAGAAGCCACCATGTCTAAGGATTTAACAAAACTTGTACAAAAAAAAAAGGGAAAAACTAAAGATTCAGAGTAGTGTGGACTGTGGAGGTCGAGACGGTGCTGTATACACATCCGACCGGATGACTTCTGAGTTCTGATTTGACAATAACTCTTTTTCTTTCATGGGAGAAATCTGCTTTTTAGCTCTTATAAATCCTCCACTAATGGCCATATATGTGTGCATATTTGTATGTGTACGTGTGTTTTCTTTCTCATATGCATATCCATGGAGAAGGGACATTTCAAGATCCTCATCGAAAAAGCTATTTTTTGCTTTTGTGATCAGGTTGTGGTGTGCCAATATTATTGAATGATTCCATTAATTTTCTTTCTGGGTTTCTTGTTTATAGTACAGTCAGGTCTCCATGGTTGGACATTTCTTTTACTCTTCTTCTTTTGCAGTCAAAAGGAAATGTCAGATGTGAAGGTCCACAATTGCATCTATGGTGGCCACCTGTCTTTAGATAAAAAAATATATATATAAATTAAAAAGAAGATATTTGTGATATTTTTATTTATGAAGCATAAAGTGGGACATAAGATTTTAATTATCGACAGAGTTTTCCTCAAATTCGATTTGGAAGAATTTTCTTTCAACCCATTACGTGGCAAGCAAATAGACCATCTACATGTGTATTTTAAAAAGTCACATGACTCATTAAAAATGTAATGTGACTAAAAGTACACGTGGATGGTCTATTTACTTGTTATGTAATGGGTTGGAGAAGGATTCCTCCAAACCCGGTTTGGAGGTAAACTATTTCTTTTAATTATATGGAAGATGATCTTAGGAATACAAATCTTCTATCCCATTTTTTGTGTTCTACTTTATATTTCACCGATCACAACTAGGCACGATTTTTTTTTTTTTCTTTATAAAATAACTAAGATTTAAAATGAAAAAATAAAATCAAACAGACACGTGGTATATTGCAATTAGTGAAGTATAAAATAAAATACAGAAAGTGGGATAAATGATATTTATTCATGACCTTAGATCTATGCATGTTAATTTGATCTCTAATCCAAAAATTGGATGGGGAAAGGTGATGGATTGGGTTTGTAAGTTGTAAAGTGTGTACAACTAAGTCTTTGGGCATATATATACACAGTGATGAAAGGGCTAATTAACATCTTTTTCTTACTGTTTCGCTCTTAATTTTAGTGCTTGGAAGCACTGACATCTTCAACAAGCTCTTTATTCTCCTCTTTTCTCCATATGTAAAGAGCCAAATCAATATTTTATTACTCCAAAAGCTTCTCTTCAGGCTCTTTACATATTCTAAATTCTAGAGTAACTCTTCAGTTAAGTTGTGGAGAGCTACTATAACTCTCTACCCATATTAAAAAATGATTTCATTTCCTCTCCACATCAAAAGAATATAGAAATGATAAAGAATGAATAAAAAATATAATAATTAAATTGGATAGAATAATAAAGTAAGTATTTTTAGATAAAGTAGAAAAAGAATAAAGAATGTGCTACAACTTTATTTGAAAAAGTAAATAGAGAATGGAGAAAGAGTAAAGAAACTACTGGAGTTGCTTTACTTATCTTATTGTCGTGTTCAATCTAAGAAAAAGCAAATAGAGAATAGAGAAAGAGTAAAGAAACTGCTGCAGGAGTTACTTTACTTATCCTCGTGTTCAATCTAAGACAGTGTAGTGGACAGCCCCATTATAGAGCTACTTTAATTGACAGAGAAAATTAACAGAATCATTTCCTTTCTTGTTTAAATACCTGGTCAACGCATCAATCTATTGAATCTCTTCTCTCACTGTTTACAATCATTAGTACAACAATATCTTTTTTCGCTACATGAAGGGCATCTCTCAAACAGTCTATTTGCAAATTATATGCAAATCTAGCTATATGTATACGGATTGCTTAATTGGAGGAGAATTAAAGTGTATTCTGCCTTTTGTGTTGCATCATTTTCTTTGGGCGATAACTTGTTGCACCATTTATGTCCAGCTTTTTGGAAACAATATTGTGTGATCTTTAGATATGATAGCGAATAGACCTAATGTCAGTTGTGAATTCAACTGTAGTTGCTTATGAAAAACACTGCACGCAAATTAGGCTAATACTATTGACCGATTGGTAACATTTCTGTTGAAGTACTAGCAGAAGTCTTGATAGCATTTATTAGTTGTGAGTAATGTGGCAAAAATTAGTGGATTTATGTGGAATAAGAATAGAAAAATAGAAGATCTTGATGATTCGGGCTTAAGCCTACGTCCATGAGTGGTGTGTCGAGTAAAAAGTGTTATTAAGAAAATACGAAAATTACAAAGATGGTACAAAAACACTGAGTGATGTGTCGAGTAAAAAGTGTCACTAAAAAAATACAAAAATTACAAAGGAGGTACAAAAACACTGTTTCAAAATCCAAATCCCAAACCTCAAATATACCCAAAGAAATCCTTGTTACCGCAACTAGCATACCACAAGAATTCCTATTTTTCTATACCTAGTGTGTAAAAGACCAAAATAACATGTGTGTTTGAAACTAAAGTTTAATTTGTTAGGTTTTTAGCATTGGCCTATTCCATGATGTTTATATGTAGTCAATTTCAAGTTTATTAATGTAATTTATTTATTGTAAAGAGGCTAGAGTTTGGATCAGAAATTGTTCAAAGATGAAAAAGTGTCGATATGCTCAAGATGAGGAGTTAATAATATTTTGCCCATATATTTTGTATAATAATAAATTCTGAGTGATAATTGTTTCATTTATTGGAAAGTAGACATCTGGTGTTTAGAAAAAAACACAAATTTGGATTTGAAACAAGTGAAATATGATCGTTTGAAGTTGACACAATAGTCTTGGATTTAAAATCTCACTCGACGCTCACTCGAATTTAGCTTTAACAAAAATGCGAAGATTCAAAATCTGGATTTTATTTTATTTTATTTTTAAGGGGGTTTGAACTCAGTTTTAACATTACTTTGTGCACCTAAATAAAGCACCTTATGCACGAATTTTAAAGGAAGAAAGAAGGATATACCAAAGGAAAACATATTTAACTTGTTCCTTTCTTCCTAAGCCTAAATAGAGAAATCGTCATTGTTTCTTCATGAGAGAATCATTCCAAATTTTTATGAAAATCTTGTGATCCAAAACAAGAAAATACAGAGTCTTCACTCCAGTGAGTTCACTGCGTATCAAACCTTCAAGGAGATGCATTGGAGTTGGCTAGGTCCTGATTCGTTGACATGGACATGTAGTTCGTGAAAGGATCCATATATAAGAAGAAATTTATAGTTATGAAGTTGTTGTGAGTCGCATCAGTGTGTTATCTACTGGGACCGCAGAGTCTATGTACAAATTAAAAGTTTTGTTTTAAATTGTAAACCTCATTCTTTTATAATGGATTGCTTTGTTTGGGATACGTTACCCCATAGTAGTTTTTCCTTTGGACAGTTCTCCATCTATTGGTTTTCCACTCCATCAACATATCATGTGTCATTGTGTCTCATACTTTTATTGCTTTGATTATCTTGCTTTCGATATGGTGCATTTATTGCTGATTTATGGTAATTAATATTGCTTTTGTGAATCACATAATTGAGTTAATGGAAGATTAATTAACATTTCCGCGTAATTAAACCAAGGAATCTAGAAAAAATTTCATGGTTGGATCATATATATAGTTGGAGAAAGCCAACTAAAGTCTGCATATAGTGGTGTAGGTATCGTTGCTAGCTGTACACAAAAAGGAAACAGAAAAGACTCCAAATACTTATATATAAGTGGGCAACCCAATTCTGACTGTAATGGGATAGGAATCTGATGTCCACCAAATTCAATCCACTCTACATTTCCTTTGGTATAGGACGATCTGATCATTTGATGAAGAACATATGCTATACAAGTGACTTTTTTTAAATAAAAAAAAAAAAATGAAATTCTTAATGTGTTTGCATATTTTATTTTTTTGTTATCTTATTAGTTTATTTATTATTTATAGATTTTTTTTTATATATAGCCTCACTTTTTTTAAACATAATTATTTTTTTTTAAAATAAACTTTTTTTTTTTTTTTTTTTTCATAAAAAAAAAAGCTATGTAATAACCTTTTCAAATCATTTAGGAAAAAAATAAATAAACTTTTCAAATCCAAACACACGCATGCAATCCACCCAACTGATTTGAACAAGACATCATTATTCTTATATAAAAAAAAAAAGACATTGAACAAGACATCATTATTCTTATAAAAAAAAAGACATCATTATAGATGGGCTGAAGGTTTTCATCCCTTTCGTGGTGGGCTAGACTGCTGAATGACTTGATAATTAAGTAAAGCATAGAAAACTGACACTAAAAAGCAACAGAATGTACAATCGCAAAGAAGAGAGCTTCTAGAAAGTTGTTCTCAAATTCTCAAAGAGAAAAATATATGGTAAGAACAGATGTATCATTGGGTTAGCTCTAGTGCTGTGCTCTACCCTTTCTCCAATTCCAACGTTTACACTTTTCCTATCCTATAATTTAATATGAATAATATTACATCCACAATATTTTTTATATTAGTTTTTTATTTATTAATTCTTATTTGAATTTATCATTAACACCACTTTATAATCTATCATTCACAACTTAATACCTTAATAATTGTGATATATTTTATGAATATTGTTGTGCCTGTAAAGTAATTGATTAGATATTGTACATATCTTTTTTTTTTTTTTTTTAATGTGTAGGTTGTAACCATAAGTATACTTACACATTTGCATACAAGAGAAAGACCTAAAGCTTGAGTATGAAGTATGTTTGGTTTCTTTCCAAAGTGAAAGGAAATTTAGATCCTGGCTTAATTGATTTTAATTCGATTTAATTCAAGTTGAATTAATTAAACAATTTATGCAACAAGTTTCAGAGTTTAAACAATTAACACAAATAACTAAAAGTGCAAAAAATGAAGGAGTTGGTTATTTGTTCATATCCTTTACAAACTTATGGGGTAAAAACTCTACGGTGATAAATTACCAATTGTCCTAAAAGCTTAAACTATTAGTAAATGAAAAATTTAATCACTTAACCATTATTCTAACACTCTCCTTTACGTATGGGCTCAGACAACCCCTTAAATGAGGCCCAACACGTGTTCAAACTTAAGATCACCTTCTTTGATATAATGATAAATTACCAATTGTCTCAAAATGTTAAGTTATTAGGAAATGACGAATTTAATCATTAAACTATTATTCTAACATGTAGAGGGTTTAACATCCTCATCCCCACCCTCAACAAAAACAAATCCATTATGAATAGAAGTGTTTTTTTTTTTTTTCACAAACAATAGATTATCTATGACTCTATGAAGTAAAAAAAAAAAAAACCTACTTAACAAACTCGTATAGCGTCAACCCTTAATTGAACTTTCAAAGTGCAATCGCTTTTCCTTAGAACTATCCCTTGAACAGTAACTCCAAGATCATCCTCGAAGTCTTGATCACCAACCTATATGTTGTTGATTTGAATATGTGCATCTCTTTCAATTCATCGATATCTTTAGATTGTCGCCCAAGAAAGTCCTTTTAGGTCATCTCTAATGCTCTAGAGTGAATTTCACACGAAGAAGTACGAATTCAAATTGATCTATGACTATTTATAAAAATCAATATCCCGTCTTGATCGGTCGTGTGCAGTCGTGCATGCAATCGTGATTCACTTAAATATGATCGATCGCGTGCAATCCTGCTTGTAGTCACGATTCTTGACTGACTTGCAATCTTAAGCTTTTCTTGAATCTTCAATTTGATATTTTCAACTAACAATTCTAAAACTCAAATACTTACATTTTTCACATGACAATTAAAACATATTGGAAATATCAAATATGGACCTAACACAAAGGACCCACATCAAACTCTGATCTAACTCTATTCCGTATTTGCCAAAGCCCTTGAGAGTAGCTTGTGCCGACGTTCCTCTTGTTTGAGGAAATTAATAATGACCATAACTTTCATGGTTGGACTTTCTCATTAGTACAAACCCTAGCCTTCTTCTTTTCGGATAATTTGTGTGTTGGTATTAATAATTAGTTGACCCCCTAAACGAACATAGTTCATTAAAACTTGTGGTCCATGTCACAATCTGTTTCTTTTGGAGAAAAGAGGAATATATTTGTTACATAGTGAATAGTGGCCCTCATACATATACATAATACATATATTCCAAATGAAAAGTACGGACGCAAAGAAAGAATTTTTTTTTAATAAAAAAAGAAAAAAGAGGTTTTCAAGTGTGGGTCATTATTTTCAATAGTCATGATTTAAAAAAAAAAAAATGATGGTCAGTCCAATGGCGGAGCCAAAAAAATATCAAAGGACGTAACGCAACGCAATTGAATATAACCAAAAAAAAATCCTATAATTCCCAAACAAATATCATATGGATTTATACGTCTTATTGGTTGACTAGTGAGATAACATACTAAACAAAATTAAATGTTCTAAGCAAGCAATATCTATTTTTTTAGGTTCACATTTTAGATCTTTTATAAGGAGTTTAAGTGTTTAACATCTAAAGTTTTAGCATTTGGAATAGAGGATTAAACATTAGTCCCCCCAATCTTGCACATTGTTCTCTTGAAGTGTGCATCATTCAACACATTTTCGAACATTTTTCCCCTTAAAATATGCATCAATTGTGAATGGTTTTCTCATTGAATTACTAAAAACTTGAATATTTAGTATGTACAATAGAACTGATACACAATTTTAGTTTTAGTTTTTTTCTTTAACTTTTTCTTTATTATTTTTTTTTTTATGGTAATGTACACAATTAACTTAATATACAAACACTTGCTAAAAAAATACATACATACATATATATATATATACTAATCGGTAACCTGTGCAATGCACAAGAAATTTAACATAATATAATTTTTTCTGTATTTTAGATTTTGTCTAAATTTGAAAATTGATACTATGATCATTATTAAAAGACATTTATTATGATT
>BKZX01002932.1:119350-129503 GCA_014362285.1 Fagus crenata
TTGAAAATTGATACTATGATCATTATTAAAAGACATTTATTATGATTATGTTTGTATATATAAAATAATATATTTTTTCTGTTAAAGAAAATATGTTGTATCAAGATTTTAATAGAAGGTTTAATCATAAAATAAAATATAAATTTAATTAAAAATATATATATATATTAATGAGACCTCAAAAATTTATATAGCACACTATTATCAAATCAACCAAAAAAAAAAAAATGCTTAGATTTTACATTATACTCTCTCTTTATATATATATATATATATAAAAAGCTTAAGGCTCACCCTGCCCCCCACCCCCTCTCTTCGCCAGCTAGTCACATCTCCTAAAAGAACTTATAGTAATTAAAACTTTTCATAATTGCTTATAAATCTTACACGCTTGACGTGGACACGGCGCGTACGGTCTACTTTCTTCTTTTTGTTCCGTGAATACTGGATAAGGTCTTCAAATATAAAGAAAGGAGATTTTATTGATGATGAAAGGCAAAGGTATGGTATAATAAAAAGTAGAGGAGCATTTCCATCTTCACAAAAGTCTTTGATTCGAGCTAAGGAAGTAATTCCTAGGTCAAGCTTGCATGTGCAAGTAAATGGTAGAAGAGGGTGGTGAGCATGTGCAATTCTTTCTTAGAATTTATTTCTTTTTGTGAATTTGTCACAATCTGTTACTTTTGGAGAAAACAGGAATATATTTGTAACGTAGTGAATAGTGGCATGTATCTATATACATTCCAAATGAAAAACACGGATGCAAAGGAAAATGTAAAAAGAGGCTTTCAGGTAAGGGTCATTACGTAAGGGTCATTACCATTTTCAATAGTCATGATTTTGGAGGAAAATCCCTCATCACATCTATATCACAATAGAATTTAGGTTAAACTATTATTTTCATTCCTAAACCTTGTATGAGTTTCGTTTTATATCCTTGAATTTTGAAAAGTTTGTTTTTTGTTGTTGAACTTTGAAAAAGTTCATTTATACACATGAATTTTGTTCCTAGACTTTTTTTTATAAATGAACGAAATTCATATGTCAAAATAAACTTTTTTAAAGTTCAGGGATGAAAAACGAAACTCATGTATAATTTAAGGACGAAAACAATATTCTGGCCTAGAATTTATTGTAATTGCTTATAAACCTATTACACGCATGATGTGGACACGCCCGGTGTGGTCTTTTTTTTGTTTCCTTTGTTGTATTCGATTTTTAAGAAAAACGTTTTACCTTAAAATAATTCAAAAAAGGGAGATAATTGTCAATTATTTTTATTATTTGGGATGGAGTATTTTTCTTAAAAATCGATTATAGTAAGTGTAATTTCATTATAACTGTGGAGATGTTGATGTAATTTATCCTTAAAATCAAATAAAATAAATGAGATAGTTTTGTGAAAACTTGGACAATTTTTCTCGTTAATGTAACAAATTTTAAATAAACGTCTGTGCTTATTTAAACTAATATAAGATAAGATAGGAAATGTTTGATATACAAATGCAACCAGATATTTAAAATACAAATACACCCGACTGAATTAACAAAAAAAAAAAAAAAAAAACACCTGACTGTTACATAGTAATAAGATCAAGTTAGCTTGGTACACATTCTTTTCAATATAAGAGTTTTGTTATCAGACACGAAAATTTGGCTCTCTTTGTCATTTAGCTCACTTGAGTCCATCACAATACAAAAACAAAATAGACTAAAATTTTCTATGACATTTTCTAAGCCTCTGGATTTTCTAAAAATATAAACAAATGAGATGTTAATGCTGCGGTATGGTATATATAAATGGTATATTAGAAAGGAACATAAAGTAGAGGATCGAGCATTTCCATTTTCCCACAAAAGATTTTGATTCAAGATATGGAAGTAATTCCTAGGTCAAGGTCAAGAGAAGCTGCACGAGTAAATGGTAATCAAGGATGATGAGCATATCCAATTCTTTCTTGGATCTTCCTTTTTGTGTCTGTGAGCTATGTAATTGGATATAACTAATTCGTACAATTAAAGTTTAGAACTTAACAGGAACTTCTTTTGGAAAAAGTTTGGAGATAACTCATGGATTAAAAAGATGATAAAATAGAAATAACCTATATGAAATAATTATAAATGCAGTCAGAGAAGAGAAAATGACATTTGGTCATCCCAGTCAAAGAAGAGCCTGCCTTTCAAATCGATAAAGTAGGTTTAATTTTGTACATGGACTCTGTTCCATTCATCATATAATTGTCCTTCTCTTTCTCTTTCTAGGGTTCCTACTCCTAGAGGTGCCCATGTCTACCCTAAAATTAAACTGCAACTCTATCTCGCTTTCTATCTCTGAAAAAGAACAGGAAACGTTGCTATCAACTTGCCCACCTGCACCCACGTGAAATGTCACAAATACTCAGTTTTGTGCTTTAATTCGTATATATTTCTCTATCTCTCTCCCACACACACACTTCCACAGCATCCACAGCATCCCCAACACCTTAGATTTCTCTTTCGTAACCGTATCCACTCACTTCTACAGTCCTACTCACGCTACTTTGTTATCTCTTTAAATCTCTCTCTCTGTCCAAGCTGCACCACACTTGTTCACTTTTTTGCAATAAAAGGGTCAAGGTGAAAGCAAAGTTCTCATTAGTAGTAAATCTTTCTTTCCCCTTTAAGAAGCAACAATTTTCATAAGTAGGTAGATTATTATCGGTTCTCAGATGGGTTTACCTTTGACATTATTTCTTTGTCTATCATTAACATCTTGCTACCTTTTCAAACGTAATAATTTTCATAACTGTTGAGTTGGGAGGTTGTTACTTATACTCTTATGAATTTATCATTAACATTATTTTAATGTCTATCATTATAATTAATAACTTTTTTTTTTAGGGAATTATAATTAATAACTTATTGCCTCACTAGTCGTGAAGTATATATGTTAAATAAAAAATAAATATCGTGTTTGAAGAGTTACTGAATACTTATATCTCTTTCTAGGTGTTCTTTCATCTTTTATCATTACCCACTCCCTCCTTAATTAGTTTATATGTCACACCCAGATTTTTTCTCACTCAATAATTATATAAGATCCCTATTTAAAGCATAGCATACATTTTCAAGTAGCCTAGGCAAATTGAGCATCTTCCTCTCCTTGTTTCTCCAGTGCAACTTGTCAATTGCAGATCACCCAGTAATCTCCAAAGGCTTAGACTGAGCTAGAGGGACCATGTTTCCTTGTAGCAGTAGTCACAACCCTTTTACATACACCAGCTCAGGACAAGAAGAACAACCTCCCTCGTCTTATTCACACTTGCAAGCTCCTTTTTTTGTAGATGATGATCTATTTTTGAGTCACCTTCTTTCACAGCAACAGCTCTTTGTTGCTACTACTTCTTCCCAAGCTCAGACTGAAAGTAGTGTTGAGGCTTCAAACTGCAAGGAAATAGATAACAAAAATCTGGAAGCTGCGAGTCCAAAGAAGAAAAGCAATGGTCGGTCAAACTCAAAACCGACCAATCCCAGAAAAAGAAGTGGGAAGAAGGACAGGCACAGCAAGATCTGTACGGCTCAAGGCCCAAGAGACCGAAGAATGAGGTTGTCCCTTCAGATTGCTCGTAAGTTCTTTGATCTGCAAGACATGTTAGGCTTTGATAAAGCTAGCAAAACCATTGAGTGGCTTTTCACTAAGTCCAAGACTGCAATCAAGGAACTCACAGAAAGTATCTCACAAGTGAAGCAAAGTTGTAGTCATGTTGCTAAGAGTAGTACTGTGTCATTCACTTCAGAAAGTGAAGTGGGTTCAGTAAATGTAGAGGTTGCTGATGATGGTGAATTTGTCAATTTAGCAAGAGAGAAAAAGAACAGAAAGCTACATAGAGTCGCAAGGGATTCCAGGGACAAAGCAAGAGCAAGAGCAAGGGAGAGAACAAGGGAAAAATTGATGATCAGGGGGTTTGAGAATTCTAAACAAAGTTCTGAAGCAAAAAACTCAAGTAATTTGGGACAGTTATGGTCTTCTAGTGCTCCCCTTGAGACTGGTGAGGAAGCAGGTTTCTGCAACCAAGAAATGAAATCTTCTCTGAAAATGATGGCTGATCAAGGTGAAGAAACTAGCAACAATGATCACTTGCAACAATATCAAACCAATTCTGTAAGCATCAATGAGAAAATTTTGGGCATTGAGGGTACACCAAAATGTTCTTTGATTTTTGATTCCTCACACAATGTTGCAGTCTCAAGTGGGGTGAATTCCGAGGAAGATTTTCCAGGATTTCCTGTGAATTGGGACAGCAACAATTCCAATATCCAGTCCTTTTGCTGCACAACAAGCATGAAACCATCCACAGGTGATGTCCAAGTAAAACTCCCCAGTGCAATTGCCACAGCCACCTACAATTCCCAAGAACAAATGCTTAGTTCAATTTTCATGACCACTACCCCAAACACCCAAGAGCAAAGCCCTAGTTCATATTTCATTACCTATCCTTAAATTCTCAATATCAAAACCCTAGTTCAAATGTTTTGGATACCCCAAATAATTCTTTGCTATCCAATTGTCTAGAAAACCAATTCTTTTGAAATCCTCTGGTGGGTGTGACAAGAATTGCAGTTTATAATATTGAGGTGCTCCTTTTTTCAGTGCAAGAACAACAAAGGTGTGTATACCCGTCTTCAACTACTATATGTCCTAATGAATTGATGAATGGTAACACTTCGTACTAAAACTTGTTGTATTCCTTGCCTTTAAATTTATAAGAAATTGGAGCTTTGTTTTGTCAACATCATTATATTTTGAATTATGTCAATATTATTCTATAATGTTCAATCATTATCATATATGTTGGTAACTGTTCGGACACAGCTATTACTAGTGGCCAAGATTGTATCAGAAATATAAAACAACACTGAAGCTAGGGAAGCAACAAGAAAACATGAATATATTCAATATCCAATTTTAAGATGATTCTTTCCTTAGTTGTAATATAAGAGGACATGTTCGTGGGCTACATATTTACATCTTCTGTTCAACCTAGATACCCCATTTGTGTTATCAGTCATATGTTTAGAAAAGGCTACTAGTGGTTGAACATTAGCTGCCACTTCTGAATATTTTTTTGCACAAGAGATCTGCTCTCCTTGCTAAGCAGCAGGTTCCAGAAAGAAAGAATGAAATCTTCATATTCTTGTCCTTTCCTTTTAATATCCTATTTTATATAGCTCATGGACATGGCAGTCATCCTTACTCAAAAGCATCTTGAAGTATCATATCACTGCCTCACAGCTTAAAGAGGGCTAGGCTCAGATCGACTTGATACCATGATCTTCCACACTAAGAGTGGCAAGAGCACCACAAGGCAATTTGCCGCTGCTTCTAAAACTTCCAGGTAGAAATATTTACTAGATTTATTTTTAAACTAGCAAATTCCATTAATTCAACAAATGTGTTTGGAGTCATTAATTAATGAAATAATGACCTACGTAATTTTTGAAACAAACGGTAATTTTTATATTTTATGTAATTTTTGAAAATTTATAATTTAGATAATTATTTCCTTAATTTTAGGTGTTTTTAATGATTTATTGGTCAAATTATTGTCTTAGTATCTCTTCTAATACATATGTACATTTTTTTTTCTTTACTTTTATGACGCTTTTGTATATAGGCGTACAACCTGTAAAATGAAAATGAAATTATTGGTTGAATTTTATAAAATAATTGAGAGTTTCTCTTTTCCCTTGTCTAGTAGGTTAGAGTTCTTGTAGAACTTAGGTCTATGGAAGAGTTGTAGTTATTATGTGCTACAAATTCTGCTTCTACATGCTTATTGCATTAGTTGGTATCAAAGTAAGGCTAGGTTCCTTCATGGTACGAAGAGGAGCACTTGGGGGAAGGCATGATACTGCAGATGACATTTATGAGGTTGCACGCAATTCGCAACTAAAGGCGGGCTTTTAGTGGATGGAGGAGTCATTTGATGCGCTGTCAAAGCAGCTCGCCACCTTAACCATTGTCAACTAGCCTAAAAGGCGTCATCCAAATCCATGTTTTATGGAGGAGGATGATTTCAATGTCGAAGAAGATGATGAATACATCGAAAGAGTACTCTGACGATGATGAACATATGCTAGAGGTAAATTCTTAGTGTAACCAAGGAACTATACAAAAGAGTTATGTACACCAAGTGTTCATTGAAAGTCATAAGAGTGTTTTTATGGACATGAAAAATCACATACACATGTTGACTTGAAGAACCCCATATTAGTTGGTGAAGTTCTAAAGAGAACAATTTGGGTGAAGGTGGATGACATTGAATCATGGGGATTTTTATTTTCATGAGAATGAAGAGGCAAGATTTGATCATGTTTGGGAAGATTATAGAGTGAGACTCAATTCAATGACATTTAAGAGATGAAAGGACGAGGTTTAGCCAATTTTTATGAGAAAGCTAGAAAAGGCAAGATTTGATCATGTTTGGGAAGAATTAATGGAGCAAGACTCAATTCAATGACATTTAAGAGATGAAAGGATGAGGTTTAGCCAATTGTTATGAGAATGATGGCAATATTTGATCATGTTTGGGAAGAATTTGTGGAGTGAGACTCAATTTGATGAAATTTAAGAGTTGGGAGGATGAGGTTCACCTAATTTTCAAACAAAGCTGTGTGAGTAATGTTAATTTACTCTCTACATCATTTTATTTTTTTTCTTTAAATTTTAACATAGTATCAGAGTCATAACATATATTTCTAATAAACCTTCATTGTTGTTTTTGTTGTCAACATCAGAACTCACACTCAAGATCTAGATCCATGGGAATCTCATTTATACCTAGGCACCTCATATCTGCATATGGTGTAAAAAACTCAATTAGGGTTAGGGTTCCTTAATATGTGAAGTGGATTCTTGGCTTAGAATTGTTAAGGTTTTAGAGTCCATTGACCTTAAGGTTTTAATATGTGATTAATGTGTTACATGTGTACTAACTCTAACTAATTGTACTAAGCCTTAAATTACATACAACATATGTGATTATTGTGTTACATGTGTACTAACCCTAACTAATTGTACCAACCCTTGAACTACTTACAACACATGTGTTCAATCAATCTAAGCTTGAGTTAAACATTTAATTGGGCTTATGACTGGACAATCAAAGGTTTCCCACATGCATGGCAGTTATGAGGAGCTTGCCCTAAAATCTGGGAACAAATGGAGAATTGAGGGCCAATCGGCACTTCAAGTGAGAATTGAATTGCCGTTAGGAGCCTTTTGTTCTCGATTAGCAGTTTAGCTCCTAATTGCTAAACCTACTCTATTTTGGCTCCTAACATCTAGGTTCTCTCCGAATTGTTGTTTCAACGTCGTACACTCTCCCAAGCATTGTCTTAATCTCGATCATGCGCTTCCTTGAGGTTGCATACACAGTTTCTTGCTCTAAAGACACCCTCCATGTGTCTCACATGCACTTAGAGCACTCACGAGCCAATTTCATCTTGGTGATGTGTCTGAGCTCTTATCTAACTTTTTTAGGTCCTTGTCGTTGCATGCAAAGTTTCTTGCTTAGAAGACACCCTCCATGTGTCTCACATATGCTTAGAGCACTCATGATCCAATTTCATCTTGGTGATGTGTTTGACCTATTATTTGACATCCATAGTTCTTTGCTTTGCACAATACTTGTTGGATATGCGTCTACTTGTGCTCTTGTGCCGAAACTCTTTTATTTATTGTGTTGAGTCTCTATATTCAAGCATTTTCTCAATGTTTTTCTCTCTTCCTAAGCAAAACATCAAAAGCTCTTTGAGATCATTCTTGCACGTCCATAGTGAGAAATAGTCTTTCACACGCATCACCTGCTTCACAGGCTTTTTCCTATTCGAGAGTGATCTTTTTTTTGTCAAACATTTCTTGGTGATTCCTGTTAAAAATCAAATACCGCCTCTCTCTCTCTAGAATCTTCTCTAGAGTTTTCTAGAAATTTCTCTCTCTATCTAGAGATTTCTAGAAACTTCTTTAAGTCTCTCTAGAAGCTTCTCTCTAGAGCTTTCTAGAGTTTTCTCCTTCTCTCTAGAAATTTCTAGAACCCTCTCTAGAAATTTCTCTATCTTTGTAGAAGTCTCTACAAGATACCACTATCTAGAGACTTCCATACACAAGAATGTGCTAAAAGCTTGGTGAAGAATTGATTTTGCCATTATGCAAGAATGTCCTAGAAGTTCTCAAGCTAGTATAAATAGAGAGCAATGGATCCCATTTTGTAGTGTGAAGTACTAGTGAAGTAAGAGTGTGAAGTGTGAAGTAAGTGTGAAGTGTAGTGAAATATTAGTAAATGAGTGTGAAGCTAAGTAAACTAGTGTGAGTGCTTAGGTGTCTAGGAGTGAGGTGTGTACAAGTGGTCTTATATAAGAGTAAATGTGTTGTAAACTGGTGTATTTGAGTGAACATAAATACTTGTAAAGTGTTTTCTTAGTGAGTTTATTCACTTCAAACTCAACAATCTGGTATCAGAGCTAGGCGGTCAGGGACCGTTTCTGTGGTGTCTACGGCAATATTTTTGGAGGTGCTTTTTTGCTCGTGCATAGTCTAGGACTGTGAAGCTCGTGGTCTGGAACCAAGCTTACTTGGTGGTGTGAGAGTTTTCACCAAGTCGCGATGTCAAAACTCCAAGCCGTTGGTAGCGTTAAAAAGCTCAACAACCAGAATTACAACACGTGGTCAACCTGCATGGAGTCATACTTGCAGGGGCAAGATTTGTGGGAGATTGTGGTTGGTAGCGAAACCACACCTCCTGACAATGATCAGGCTTTACGGAAGTGGAAGGTTAAAACTGGAAAAGCTATGTTTGCGATTAAGACAAGTATCAAGGAAGAAATGTTGGAGCACATCAGGCGTGCAGACACACCAAAAGCAGCATGGGACACCTTTGCAACATTGTTCTCAAAGAAGAATACTGTGAGACTGTAGCTGCTCGAGAATGAGCTAATGTCAATAGCGCTGTGGAATATGACTATTACTCAATACTTCACCAAAGTAAAGTCTCTTTATTACGAAATCTCTTAATTAGATCCTGCATCAAATATTTCTGAATCAAGAATAAGAAGAATAATCATTCATGGGTTGAGACTCGAATATAAAAGTTTTATAACTACTATACAAGGTTGGCCAGTCCAACCATCATTAGTAGAATTAGAAACTTTGTTAGCTGACTAAGAAGCGATGGTCAAGCAAATGGCTGGGGTCTCACTAAAGAGTGAAGAGGAAGCACTCTTTAGCGGCAAAAACATAGGCCGACCCAAGGGAAAATTTAATGTAGGATCTAAGAGAAGAAATAATGAAAATATAAATAGAAAATATGAAAAGAGCCCTCAAGAACAAGGAGCTTAAGAATGTTGCGACAATAATGAGCAACGTTCCACTGGATACAAAAATAGCAATCGTAAGTGTTTCAATTGTGGAAAAATGGGCCACTTTACTCGTGATTGTCGATTCAAGAGGAGAACAGCTCAAGGAAACACGGCGGCATTCACAAACCAAGAAGGTGAAAGTGAAGAAGAATGGGATGCCGAAGCGACATTTTCAATGATAGAGCCTACTGAAGAAGAAGAGATGGCAGCAACTTCCATCGTGGAAGAAGACAAAGAGATGACACTTGCAGTGGCTAATCTAGAACAAGTCAATTATAGAGAAGATTGGATCGTTGACTCAGGATGCTCAAACCATATGACTGGTCACTGCTACACTTCAAGGAATGGGATATTTGATAAAGCATCTTCATGGTGGTCAGAAGACAAAGCAATATTGCCAGTTTTAAAAGAGATTGAAGAAAAGATGCCAGAAAGCATGGAGGAGCAATTAGGAAAAGATCAATCCAAGGTGATTGAAGAAATACAATTTTTTGAAGATAAAGGTGAGCCAGAATCTAGAGAAATAACTCAAAGTCTTTGGCAGAAGGATGTTTACCATAAGACACCAAAGGAGGATCGACCAAGGCTAGAAGAAGTTATAGAAGGAGAAGAAAGTCTAGAACCACAACTCAGAAGGTCGACAAGGCAACGGAAAACTAATCCTAGGTATGCAAATGCAACCCTTACAAAGGACCAAGTTGCAGACATACTGTAAAATCTAATAAACAGAGAATTTGTTTGTTGTTCTGCCTTACCA
>BKZX01002932.1:129513-146307 GCA_014362285.1 Fagus crenata
CTTGACAGAGGCTTTAGTTCCTTTTGGTTTATCCAAATCCTTAACACATACTCACTAAAGTACTCAACACAGCTAAGTTTCAGAAAGTAACTTGGAATGTCGACCCAGGCAGAATTGAGAGAGAGTCAGTGTTGAGGGGGAGTGTTAAAAATCAAGCACCACCTCTCTCTTTCTAGAGATTTCTAGAAACTTCTTTAAGTCTCTCTAGAAGCTTCTCTCTAGAGCTTTCT
Organism: Fagus crenata; assembly: GCA_014362285.1. NCBI lineage: Eukaryota > Viridiplantae > Streptophyta > Magnoliopsida > Fagales > Fagaceae > Fagus > Fagus crenata. The sequence continues at coordinate 129,744 of BKZX01002932.1, forward strand.
AGAGTTTTCTCCTTCTCTCTAGAAATTTCTAGAACATTCTCTAGAAATTTCTCTATCTTTTTAGAAGTCTATACAAGATACCACTATCTAGAGACTTCCATACACAAGAATGTGCTAGAAGCTTGGTGAAGAATTGATTTTGCCATTATGCAAGAATGTCCTAGAAGCTCTCAAGCTAGTATAAATAAAGAGCAATGGATCCCATTTTGTAGTGTGAAGTACTAGTGAAGTAAGAGTGTGAAGTGTGAAGTAAGTGTGAAGTGTAGTGAAGTATAGTAAATGAGTGTGAAGCTAAGTAAACTAGTGTGAGTGCTTAGGTGTCTAGGAGTGAGAGGTGTACAAATGGTCTTATATAAGAGTAAATGTGTTGTAAACTGGTGTATTTGAGTGAACATAAATATTTGTAAAGTGTTTTCTTAATGAGTTTATTCACTTCAAACTCAACAATTCCTAATTCATTCAATTTGTAAAATACCATACACTACCGGGTTTTTTTTTTTTAAATATCATGGGTTATTGTGGTTTTAGAGTTACCATACTGAACCTAATGTCTTTATATATACCCTATATTTCACATAATTCAATATAATAAAGATGTAACTGTTTGGGGCTTTTAGCTACGGACGTAGGCCATATTAAGTTGATCCACGTAAATCTTACTTCCACTCTTTTTAGCTTTTTCTCTCACATAATTTTATTTTATTGTTTCTTTCATTTTTAACACGTTTTATGAGTATCAAATGTGTGAATAGATGCATTTTATGGTACTTCAATTAGGAATGAATATTTATTCAACATTTCGGCAATTATCTGCAAAACTGTCCGTCCAATTGAGATCAAGTGTGACTCAGGGTACATGGAGATCAACTATGACTCTAAACATTTGTATAGAAAGCTATAAACTTTTTTTGGCTTGGCTTTTAGGTAACTTGAAGTAATTCATTTTATCTTTGTGTATAGCAGTCATTTAGGTAACTTGAAGTACTTCATTTTATATTTGTGCATGGTTTACTGAAAAAAAAAAGGTTTTATTCTGTTAATTTAAAGCTAGAACATCTTTAAAAAGAAATCATTATCTGCAATAGAAAATCTTCTGCTGATCATTCGGTTTTCTCTATGAAAATGTGGGATTTACTTTCATATAGATGAAAAGAAGGACTTAATATATAGTGTAGAATAATGGTCAATCACATCAAGCAAGACTATTGAACCTGAGTTTAATTCCTTTCATAGAGTAAATCAGGCATGCAAGCATCCAATATCTAGCAATTATTTCAATAAAGAAAAACAATATGTCAAAGTGTCAAAGGAATAAATGATCTCTAAAATTTTAGGTTTGAAAAATATCTGCTGGAACATATACAGAATCTTTCATGTCATGAGCAGTATAACTATTGATTCTCCAGACCAGTAATGATTAAGTTCTCACTTACAACTATAAAAGTTTTGAAAGGAAAATTGATTTCTAAAACTTATCTTGGAAAACTGTAGGTTATAAAAATGCCTGCTGGAGCATATATAGAATCTTTGTCATGACCAGCGTTACTATTGAATTTTCCAGACCAATAATGATTAATATTACTCACTCACAACAAGAACAAAGTGGTTTCTGTCTCTGTGTGTGTGTGTCTGCATTTGAAAGTTTTGCATGCATGACAGGGTTTCTGCTTACCAAAGTTAATTAATTTCATTGGATGCTGAATGATGCCCATGGTGCATCTATATATAGTGCAATACTTGTTCTAATGTGAACTCAATGATTTTGTTGATGCCAAATGTCCATGCATGTAATGTTATCTGGCTTCAAAGGGTATTGTATGGACTGAATACTGGCAGCTCAAGCTTAGTCTGATATACTTTTTCTAATGTGAACTCAATGATTGTTGATGCCAAATGTCCATGGATGTAATGTTATCTGGCTTCAAAGGGTTATGCATGGGCTGAATACTGTCAGCTCAAAGCTTAGTCTGATATGTTTGATGGTTATATTTATTTTTTACATCCAGAGATTTTCTTGGACACAAAAAATGTATGCATCTCTATTCTTGTTTCTACTTCAAATGACATGATACTAGCTATAGTGTTCTTTTTCTGCTTTCAGTGAATATTTATTAAGTAGTGTGTAACATAACCTTCATTTAGCCATACGTACCTTAATCTATATATAAGTGTATAGCAAGTTGGACTATCTATTAATTTTCACTAAATACGCCCAATAGTATGACAATGTGGGGCTACCTATTTATGTTTGGAAGGCATTTGGGACTTGCTATGGCAACCAATCATGTGTTTAGGGATGCATGATTTTTTATTTAATTTTTAATACTTCTAATGACGAAGGACATTGATAAATGTAACAACAAATAATAGAGTAGAGCATGAGAATGTATAAAAAAATACAAACAAGGCACATTCATATACTATGGAAGTATAAAAGCTAATTTTGTGACCCACTCTCTTTCTTTTACAAGAAGTCTATGGGTATTTAGGAATACTAGGTGTTGTAAATATTGTAAGCTAATATAAGGGGAAAGGGTAACCACTCGGTTGAAGGTACTAGATATTTGTATTAGAAGATAAGAAATAATAGATATTAGGAAGAGAACAAGAATTAGGTGATGGGGTTTGAAGAAAGAGTAGTGTTTAAAAATAAAGAGATAAAAAAGGCAAGTGAGGTCTAGACGAAGATGTTAATAGGATGTGGAATGAAATGATGACTATTTTTATTAAAAGAGTGCCTAAAGAAGTATTTGAAGAATCTAAATGATGTGAGTGACCGACTAAGTAGATTTGGTGGTGGAATGAGGACGTTCAAGTAGTAGTTACATAAAAGAGAGAATTATAGAAGCCTAGTTGAGACAATGTCGCTCATGAAAATTATAAATTGGCAAAGTGAGAAGCAAAAAAAGCTGTCAAGTAAGCTAGAGTTAAGGCTTGTGATGAATTATATAGCAAGTTGGGAATAAAGGATGGAGAGAATAATATTTATAAACTTACTAAGATAAGGCAAATGAAAATAAAAGACTTGAATTGTGTTACGTGTATTAAAGATGGAGACCAATAGGTGTTTCTAAAAGAATAGGAAGTTAGTGTGAAGAAAAAAAAAAAAAAGGAGACTAATTAAAAGAGATGGAAATGATATTTTGATAAACTTTTTGATAATCCATCGGTGATGGTACGACATGATAGCTTGCCCTATAGGTGGGTTGGGGCTTAGGCATGGCAATCGGTGAAGTAGGCACTGGCGAAGCCAGGGGGTAGGGGCCATAAAAAAATAATAATAATAAAATTAAATAAAATTAAATTGTGTACCAGCTATATTGTTAATACTCCACCACTGGGAGTAGGATTGGATAACGTGTATGATGGGGTTTTGGCGGATGGGTGAGGGGGATACAATTGAAAGAATAATTGTGTCCCTTGATACCCACTTTCTTGGAGTGCGGGTACAAGCCCCTTACTAAGAAAATAGATAAGGCTTTTCTCGCTTGTTGCCTATGAAGCATGGGTACGGCAATTTGGGTGCCGTACCTGGATACTGCTGAGGTACGGGTACAGTCAGGGTACTGCTGCATGTGTACCCCATTTTTTCCAAAAAAAAAATTTTCAAGTATGGGTCAGTACGGGTCCGGTACGGACTGGGAATGGGCGAGGCTGAAAGTAGCCAAGAAAGACGTCGTTTTCCGGCAAAAATATTCGACTCTCAGTCTCTCTCTCTCTACCATCCTCCTTCTGCCGCCACTCTCACATCCTCAGCTTACCGGCGACGATGCACAGTGAGCTCCGATTTGGACTTGCGACGACGGAAAATCAGTTGGGTGCTCCGTTTTCCGGCTTCCTTCTTTCTCTCCAGCTTCCTTTTCTTTTTATTGGGCATCATTCTCTCTCTTTGTTGGGCTTGAAGGCTGAAGCTCCCTTCTCTCTGTGCCTTTCTTTTCAAGCTCAGACTGCATATTTTTCTCTCTCTTCACGTTTCACAGCAGCAACTCTTTTAATATGTGGTTATGATTTTCCTCAAGCCTTTCATAGCCACCCACTTTCAAGAAAGTACTAGACTTTTAGTAAAGTACTATTAAAAAAATAAAGAAGCCTGAACTTCTAAAAGAAAAAATTGCAAGTCAATGTTTTGTGTTTACTACTTTACTGTGTTTGTATTATTATTATTATTATTATTATTATTATTGTATTTAGAATTATGAGTTACTTTTTTATTTTTGGTTTGTAATATATAAGGAACACAATGGATTGTACTTTATTTTTTATAATTGTTCTTAAATTCATATATGCTTAAAAATTATATGCATAATAATATATAATAAAAAAAATACCCTGCCGTACCCGTATCCTAATTTTTTAGGAATTGCCGTACCGTCGTACCGTACCAATACCCGTACCCATACCCGAAAACGTACCCGTGCTTCCTTGCTTGTTGCTTTCTTTGCATGCTTATGCACATTAATAGAATATATATATAAAAAGGCTTTCCCTGAGTTTTCAATAAGAGCGCTATCAAGCAAAAAAATGAATGCACTAACGCAAAATGGATTTCACTTAGCTCAAAAAAGGATTCATTCCAATAGCTGCCTTGATTTTGAACTAATTCTTCCGTAAACTTTTGTGATTTGTTTTAGGGATTCCACAGTTCAAACAAAGAGTATGCGGAATTTCGTACTTCTATCAGATCCTCCCTACTCCTCGTCGAGCTTATGTAGGTAGATGTTGCCTAGTAGGGTTGATAATAATCAATTCAAGCTAGATAGTTTTGCACTGAGAATTAATGTGAGAAGAAGATGAATAAATGGTGCAGTAGCAAAAAATGCTAGGTACTTCCATAATGTCATCATTTTGTTTACCATAGCAAAAAATACTAATAAACCTTGACAAATTGAAACATTGTAAAATTTTCCATGCATGCGTTGCACTGAGACATACACCCAAGAGGAACTAGAAAAAAATAGATATATATACATGTATTTATATCTGTATCTAGATTTCTACAACCTAATATCTTTGCCATCCATGCTTTAACCTAAGATTAGCAAAGAAAAATTAGACCTCGTGAACATGAATTCATGTCTATGGTAAAATATGTCTATATCACAGAAATTTAACGGGTCACCATATATATATATCCATACACAGAGCATCATTTTACACCAGCAAAGCAAGTAAGAAGATCCCAGTAAAGGATCCACAAGGGAAGTCAACATTTGCATCCAGAATCAATACTTAAATGAGTTATTGCATGTCTCATCAACTAGGGGATAAGTCATACCAGGTGTGTTGGCAAAACCTTTAGTAATCAACAAGCAACTCCAAAGTTCCATCTCAATCCACTGGAACCATATCTACCCTGAAATAAAGAAGAAAACTATACAGAATATAAAATGACAAAACTAGATATCCAGCACAGATCGGAAAAGTATACAAAACCTCCCTATAATTTCCCCCTAAAACACATAACACCTCTCAAGTTTTAAAATGTAATATTTAATCTCCAAGTGATATAGTTTTATGTGTAAATCATTAAACATCTATTAAAATAAACGGTGAGTTACTCGTGATGACACATGTCCATATTTAAAGCTGTATTTTTACATCAAACAAAAAAGTGGCCTCTAGCTATTGAAATATAATATGCAAAAAATTAAGGAAAAAGATAAAGCAAAAAGAAGCAAAGCAAAATGACATTGTTTGAAAATTTTAAAAGTATAAGTAAAATAAAAATAATTGTCAGCTTTGAGAATCAAACTAAACTAGTTGTGGACCCATGCAATATATTAAGAATAATCTATTTTAGAAGAAATAGATGCGCTTAGCCAAAGAGGTATTTTAACACTTCATAATTTTCAATTATGTAAAACCATAAGAGTGTGAGAAAAAACATAGGATGGGAATTAAGAAACACAATACCAAAACGCATCAACCCAAAATAGAGCTATCAAAAAACACAAAAACTCATAAACTAAGAGCCAAGTTGCAAGAAATAATTAAAAAAAAAAAAAAAAAAGTCTATTAAAAGAAAGAAGTAGAGTATTAAAATGTTCCCTACTAGCTAGTGTGGAGAAAGGGAGCTGACGTATAAAAGTCTATGCATGAGGTAAAAATAAAGCCTGGTGAAGCCTATTTTTTTTTAAAATTCTTGAGACAAGTTTTACAGCCCAAGTGCCCAACAAATATATGATTGTCACACCAAATATACTGTACCTAAGTTGGTCCAGAGCTCATCCAATTGGGTTCTCCTACCTAGGGTAGCAGCCACTTTCTTTATTGAACTCAACCTGTTTATTACATTGTCAAGAAAGAACCCATAAAAGAAACCCAAAGCAAGTGGTAACATTCCAATTTGATCCACTGATAGGTGGTGCAGATTTTATGTAAGACTGGTGGTAGATAGGTGCAATTTTTCAGCAAATAGTAAACGATTTTTTTTGTCCCAATCAAATATACTTTCATCCATTGTATGAACTTTTAGAATTAGAATACCATTTTCTCAATCTCAGTCATTTTCTTGAGTTGTCTTTTGATTACCTCATACTAGTATTTTTTAAAGAACTTAATTGATGAGTTTTGATGTGTTTTTTGTCTAGCTAGTAGTATAGGCCTACGAGAGGAACCAAGTCAGTAAGTCACTCAAACTTCAAATTTGGGAATAGCTTTGTAAGAAGCTTGTTACTTTCTTTTTTTTTTTTAATATTACTAAATTAAAAGAAGCTTGTTACATAAATGCTTTATATTAATCTTATATTTAAAGCTCCTAATTTTCCAGCTTAGCTCAAAAAGCTCATGCTTGCGTTATTTAAGATTGTCAAGCAGCCTAACACTGTACTTTGATTTCGGGTATTTTTTGGGTAAGAAGACTTTGACTTTAGGTATTTATGGGGGTATTTTTTGGGTAAGAAGACTTTGACTTTAGGTATTTATGGCTTAGTTGGTGGATATTTATGTTTGTATTTATCACATATGCCAACAATATTTATCATAATAATATTCTGTGATAATAATTTAACAGAAGGAAATTTATATAAATATTGAAATATGAATCTTTAATATCCATTTTTCGTTTTATTAGAATTAATTTCACTAAATATTTAAAAATATTAATTTAAAATAAAAATAATCAAGACATACAAGTAACATACAAGTAACTTGAGTAATTTATATTTTGTCCATAAAAAAAAATAAATAAATAAAAAAACTAACCCCACTAAATGTCTTTTATTAGTTGGGGGGTGAAAAATAAAATTTGTATCCATTTAATGAGAATAATGATAAGTTCAAATTACTTTTCAAAAACACAAATGAGAAAAGGAGAGAAGCGAACATTTTACTTTTTTGTTCCCTTTAAAAAAATCTCTGAAATAAGAAAATGGTCGGTCTGACTTCTCACTACATATCCTCTTTATTCTTTTCTTTTCTTTTCTTTTTGTGAGAAAAATATCTTTTTTATTCCGTTCCTTCTTAAAATTTATTCATGAATTTAAAATGATCATACATATAACTTATGTTAGAATTCATGTGATGAAATATAGTTCTATTATATTACTTTAGCTTAAGATCATCATTCTATCTTTTGGATTGAAGATTGCATTTGGTATAGACCAAATATAAAGGGTAAAATACTAAGATCATCTTTTTCTATTACTTTCATGTTAAGCTTTGAAACCCGATTTAAATAAGAATTAATGATAATTATTTGCGTATCCCAACATACTAATGATACTTCATTAGTGATTATGAAAATTCATTTAGTTGAAATTCCCATTTCAAACACCCTTGATGTCTAAAGTAAGTACTGCTTCCACAACAAAATTAATTACGAAATGAAAATAATTAACAATATAATATATTAGGGAGGTAATGAAAGCAACTGTAGTTTCATCAGAGTAACGTTAAAAGGAAAAGGAAAAATGGAGTATGCAGAGACAGAGACTGTACCTGTAGTCTACTTATCAAAAAGCACGAACTTTAGTTGCCTGGTTGATCACTCATAGTATCGGTAACAATGCAGAAGCCGCAGAAACCATTAATAGCGTTCACTTTCTGCAAAAGGATAACAAGAAGAGATATATACACTAATGGAATGAGATTGAAAAGGAAAAGGAAAAAAAGGTGGGTACAACTTTGCTTAAAATAGGCTTAGTAAATAGTAAAGATCCAAAAATTACCTATCTTAAAAACTTTCAGTAATATGTAAATCTTCATTTCAAATCTATATATATATATATATATATATATATAATATATATTAAAAGCGGAAGTTCAATAAATAATTAAAAATACATTTTTTTATACTAATTAAAAGTAGATTTTAATTGCATTCTAATTTTGTGTCAAATATCATTCTAATTAGATTTTGCATGCTTTAATTTTATATAAAGTGTCACTTTAATTTAAAATCATTTGTAACCTATTTAAAATTACTTCAAGTACATTTAAAACTACTTTGAGTCCATTTAAGCTCTTTTAGTTGAGTTGATAAATTCAAACTCAACTAGTCTTTAACTTAAGTATAAATTTTAATATGTATCTAATTATGTTTATTATTAAATGCATTTATGGGTATGCCTTGAATTACAAGCGAGGTAAACTAACTATTTGTGAAAGAAAGTTTGTAAAAAATAAGAATTTGTGCAAATTAATTTCTTATTGACTTGAAATGTAAAGAAAAAATCGATATGATTTATTTTTTATTCTTACAGAAAAATATAACTTTCTGAACTGAACTGCACTTCACTGCACATTTACTCAATAAAAACTTCCGTGCAATTGCTCGGAAGACAAACAAGACCAAACAAGACTAGGCAATCTATTATTTCTCAACTTAGTAGCTCCAAATAATTAGGTAAGGAAAATCTAGGCTGTTATATAATAATATAATAAAACAAAAATATTGAAATTTATTTATTTTTTTATTAAAAAAAAAAAGAATAAAAATAAATGAAAGGCTAAGAATTAAGTTACGTTGGACGTGTAAACTCTACGAAAATTTATAGGTGACCAGAACTAAGATTTTATGCTGACCTACATAGACCAAATTCCAGAAACGAATTTCTCAGAGTAGAGAAGGAGATGGATGCAGATTGCAGATCACAGTCAATCAACTTAAGATCTTTCTTCAAGTAATAGCAATTCTACCATGGGACCCATATGATCCATCATACATGGAATATATATGTGGGTCCTCATGTAATAAATCTTTTAGGCATAAGAACCGTCTGATTGATGTGGCACACAAAAAACATGCATTCCTAAGTTGCACTAAATATTTCCATGCATTAATATAACATACAAATAAGTACTAGAAACAAGCACCAAAATCGCAATGACTACTAAGTTGCACTTGCACCAAATATGAGACTATGAGAGAGAGAGAGTAGTACAAAAGAAAATTGGATGATTGATCAGGTTCTACTGACCTAGAAATGGTTGCAGTTATGACCCTTCAATTCTTGCCGATTCCTTTCATCAACCACAACCGAAGCCTTAAGCTCCCACAGAATAAAAATCCAAAAACACACAAAGTGAAGAAGACTATTCGGGAGAAAGTTTTGTAGCATGGAGCTACAAATCCGGAAAAGAGATATCTATGTTATGTTAAACCCGAGTTTTTGGGGACAGAGATAGAGATAGAGACAAAGACAATGACATTGAGAACTGAGAACTGAGAACTGAGAAGCAACAGCACCACAAATGATGGCTTTCGTACCGGTAGTACAAATGTTGTTGTTCTGTTATAATATCTCACTTCACGATTATGAATTTTGTTTCCTCGATAACATAACTATTTTTTTTTTTTATTCAGTAGAGAAATGTAAGTTAGTTATTTGGATTTGATTTTCTTGTGCTGACATAGTTGCGTGATCTTATTGCACTGTTAGGTAGTAATAGGTCTTATAGGTGTACGTATGAGCTATCTGTGGCTAAAACAGTTATATTTATTAATTTAAAGTTAAGTCAGGGAAATCCAAACTGAGAACAACAAGATCTGAGCTGTACATCTTGTATGTTGTGCTTATAATCATGTCTGTCTGGTTTCATTTTTGTTTGGATTTGTGAAGGTTTAAGAGCCGGAACTACTTGATTAAGCCCTCATGATTCCTCTTCTTTGTTTTTTAGTGCTGCTAAAAGCTAAACCTATTGATTCAGTCTTTGTTGTACACTAACACTGTGTAGGACAGTGAGAGTGTATAATTTCCAGGGATTGACAAATACGTAATGTCACGATCACGCACTATTCGGAACAACGGATACAGAGCCCTTTAAAAGTTGTTGAAGCATGAATCCGTATTCAGATTCAGATCCCTTTAATTGGACATGGCCCAAGAATATTGTTTGGAAGAATTTGTTGCTTTTTATGGCAAGAAACCTCTTCCTTGCGGGTGAAAAGTGAAAGACAATCTTTGTACTAGCTACAATGATTAAAGTTTTTTTTGTTTCATATATTTTTTTTTTTAGATAAACAAGGTTTTTTTTTTTTTTTTTTTCATATACTAGTCTACAATGATTAAAGTTATATTCTACTAATCTAAATTGATACAAGAACTAGCATATTATTTTTTATTTTTTGATAATGGAGAACTAGCGTATTATATGTTATAAAAAATAAAAAAAACTAGCATATTATATATTCTCATCAATTGATTGATTTCATGCATGAGATCCATTAGAGCTTTAGCTACTTCACACTCCCCGGGCTCCAAAATGCAGGATATGGATCTCTTTATAAATCTAGGAGCTTATGAGGGAATTTCAGTGAGTGTATATGAAGGGCATTGGGTATATTCTTATATTTTTTATTAACTTAAGCTTTTGGATTAAGTGGTATTCTTATATTTTAAATTAAAGTTTTAATTGGAGTCTCCCCAACAAGAGTCAGGTTGATTTGGTGGATGATTTCTTATGTGTTTGATATTTTGTTGTCTCAATAAGTGGTATTAGAGTAAGGTTGATTTGGTTTTTAAGATGGATGATATGTTCACTGTGATTAAATTGGTGGGGCTTGATAGAGCTTGAAAGAATATTATGTTTGGTAAAAGCTTGTTATTGGAGACGATGATGAATTTATTCAAAGAAATTTTGCTTTGATTAAGGTGGAACTATCCCAAAAATATCAGGGGTCTTCCCCTAATGGGAAAAGATAAAAATAAAAGAATTGATAATGGAAATGGTGATGAATTTATTCAAAGAAATGTTGCTTTGCTTAAGATGGAGCTTTCCCAAAAGTATCAAGGGTCTTCCCCAATGGGGAAATTATAAAAATAATAGAATTGAACTTGAAACCAAGAAGGAAAAAAAAGAAAAGAAAAAGATTTTCACTTGGAAGGTAACGTAAGAAAAGAGACAACAAGATTTTGAGTTTTCTCTAATCGAGCTTTATGTAAAGCAGAAAAGGGTGTCATGTGTGTGAGAGAGCAAAGAAGAGCAAAATGTTTTTCTCTTTAGCTATGAGACATACACAAAAGAAGAAAAATTGGAGTTTTCTCCATGGTAAAGTGTTTAGGTGTTATAACCATGAAAAGTTGTTGTATTAGAGCGAGTGAAGATCACAGGTGAGTTAATTCTTAGAGAGAACATATTATTATATTTGGTGTGGATCTCAACATCTTTCACTTTTTCTTCATGAAAGACTTCCTGTCACACACGTATACCCAACACATCCTTTATATCACAAACCAATAATGCATGACACGAATATGAAAAATAGGCTTTCTTCCTAGACCTTTTTGTTTTGTAGTGGCTTGGACTTGAGAGGAAGACAGTAAATCAGTAGTGGAGAAAGCATAGGAATCACCAATTTATGGGTTGTCAGGCTACATACAAGTTAAGAAAATCAAGATTACTAGAGATGCCTTTGAGGGTTTGGAATTAAAAGAGTTTGCACATACCAAATTGAATAAAGCAAATTGAAGAGAAGTTACAAGTTCAAAGCATTGAGCCTTCACAACCCAATCTCAAGCTTGAAGATGCCCTATTTATGGATTTAGAAGAATGGTTAATGACGGATAAGATGATCAGGAAACATAAATTCAGAGAATTATGGTTGAAGGAAGAGGACAATCTCAAAAACAATTTCAACCACATAACCCAAAGAAGAAGAAATTGTATTGAAGTAGTCAAAAATGATAATGGGCAATGACTTAGAGATGGGCCATATAAAGTGAACTACTTCATTCAACAATTGGCTTCGAAGCCAGATTTCAACTAACGTAGACACTTAGGCTCTTGTTAGAAGTTTCCCTCACTTAATCTGATGGTTTGGCACCCCTCTTCTTCTTCTCTTTTTTCTTATTATGTGGGGTATGTGTGCAGGAGTGTCCTTTTATCTTTTACTCATTTTAAGAGAGTCATCACTAATTATTGGATTTCTAAGATGTGATTCGACACCTATATCTAATTGATTTTTATCTCTTAATTCAAACTAAAGAACTCCTAAGGATTTCTAACCTAAACTAGAATCCAAAATCATATTTTGAACCTGAAAACATGAATTTTGAATTACTTATATCCTTTTTCACTTTACTTAACAATATCCTTTTTCACTTTACTTAACAAAACAAAAGGGGATATAAGCTTTGAATATTTTAGTTTTCGCAATAGTAAAATTTCAAAATACAAGGTGTACATTTTTTTTTTCTCCGTCTCAATCCAAATATTGAAATCATCCATGAGATTTGGATGTCCATCAATCATGTATAGAATCTTTAACTCTTCTCTCTTCCGAATGTATACAGTAGGTGTGGAGCAATGGCTTTGGTCGGGGCCTTAATTTAGGCTGTCATTCTTTCGAATCATAGACTCCACTAGTATTGAGGCCCAAATTGAAACCCAAGTGTAGGCCATGATAAAATACATTCCCACTACCCTGAAATCAACACTGGGCTATAAAATTGTCCTTGTGTTTTTTCTTAAACCTTTTACCCCTTTTTTCGTAACATAGTTATTAAAATCGGGATTCTACCTTGAATCATTAGAAGGGTTTTGCAAATCGAATCGTAGATTTGAATCGTAAATCGTAAGATTCTACTTTCCGTAAATAAATAATTATAATTCATAACATAGGGTTAAAGAATCATTGAAAAATAAATAAGTTTGGCATAAAACTTATAAAATGCAATAAGTCATCAACTACTAAATACCAAATGACAAATTTTAAACTTCAAACTTTCAAGTTCCAAGTTTTAATACCACATAACCATAAACATACATAATGTTCCAAATAATAATACTACATAAATCAAAATATTTTCCAACCATTTTCCACAATGGTGATTTTGTAACAAAAGTAACACATTACTTATTGTTCAATGTGAATAACCAAGATCTAAAGACCAAGATCATCATTGATTTGATGAATGTTGTCCTCTAAGGATAGACCTTCACCATAAACAAGATTTTCATCCATGTCGTTACTTCCATCTAAATCATCCATGGGAAGATCATCAAAATCTCTTAATTCATTTTCAAGTTCAATCTCAGAGTCTTACACTCTTAGTCTCTCACTCTCTTGGTCTCTCCATACTACAAAAAAATCAGCATATAGAGGCGGTTTTAAAAAGCTCAAAACCGCCTCAATAGACTATCAAATCGCCTCAATAGACATGAATGCTCTATAGAAAACCGTCTCTAAAAATTTCAAAAATGTCTTTATAAGTACTACCTCAATAGATATGAATGTTCTATAGAGACGATTTTCAAAAACCACCTCTATAAAAAAACCTATAGAAAACCGCCTCTAGAGATCATATGTAACCACCTTTATAAATAATATGACCTATAGAGGCGTTTTTCAAACCACCTCTAATAGGTTTAAAAATCGCCCTGGATTTATCTATTGAGGCGGTTATATAACCGCCTCTATAGATAAAATATTAAAAAAAAAAAAAAAAAAATCTATTTTTGAAAGTTGTCTATTGAGGCAGTTTGAAAACCGCCTCTATAGATCTTCTTTTTTTAATTTGCTTTAGCACTGATTTGATTCTCCTAATACACGATACAAAATTCCAAACTAGAACAGAACAAATATCTATAATACCATCATCATATATGTATAACACAAATAAAATATTGTCTAAAGAGTCTTCCAAACAATGGACAAATTAAGACAATATTACAATATTAAAAGTTTCAAATTGTTTGATAATTTCAGTACAACACTTCACTTGAACATAAATGTTTCAAAAAACTAATTAGTACAACTAATCCTTAAAACTAGAATTCTCCTAAGTTTTCTGATTGATGAGATGCAACAGATGATCTTTGGCCAATTGGAGATTGTTGATCCGGAACACCAACATTGTCTTACATACAAATTAAGAGAGTTTATAAGTTCCTATAATAGTAAAAAAGAACAACACAATAAAATTGACCTATATTCAAACATATTTAAATTCAGGTAATCTTAATATAACGTGACCAAATAATTCCAGTACAAGTAACAGCTACGCAATAAATAGTAAGAATGAGAAAAATATAAGAGTTGTGTAACTAATGTAACTCAATGCATAGCAAAGAATGCTTAAATTACTAATAGAATACTGACCTGATCTTGTAACACTGTAATGTGTGCATGTATGTTTTAGATCGTGTGTGTGTATGTGTCTATAAGAGAGGAAAAGAGATATTTACATATGCACATCATGATAATATACAAAAACATGTGCATTCATGGTACTTTCCTTGCATCATTGCTGATTTACTCATTACAAATACGGCACTAATGGCACAAAGCCATAATAAGTTTATCTTCAATGAAAATGTAAAGGATTATACCTTTGTACTACCGATAAAAGTGAGTGACGAAAATGACAAGCTACATAACATGAAAATGCAGAGGATTTAAATTAACATCAATTTAGGAACTAAATCATGTCTATAGAATAATTTTAACTCAATATAATCAGAGTAAAAAAATTAAACCAGAAAACATTAGAACAAACAAAGGTTACCTAGTTTATACTTTTCATTTGGGTTTCAAATAACAAAACCATGGCATGATAAAATTCACCCAAGTAGTATACATGCCAAAAAATACTCACTCCAAATTACAACTCAAATCAATGAATCAAATTCAATAATTAATTCCCCAAAGTTCCAGTATTTTCAGCTTAACATTAATCAGATTTCTGCAGATCAGTCATTTTATAAATTCTATTTGGAACACTTAAAGTTATCAAAGTAACTTGAAATTTAACAGGGATGAACTCATATATATGTACAAGCTACCACAGAAAATTCAGATCAAGATAACATCTCTAGAATTTATTAAAATTCTTGTCATATGGTAAACACGAATCTGTCCTGATAGATTTAGTGTCTCATAAGAAAATTAATAACTCTTTCAATATCAATCCAAATACTATAATTCTTGATTCTAAACTCAAGCCCTGTGTGTTAACTTTCATTATATTCATCTTTTGTATCCAGATTCCACATATATAAATTACTATAAATATTTAATCACTACAAACACAGACACTGTCCATTTGACAGATTTGTAGGATTTTCTTATAAATTCTCAAAAGGTATTCAAATAACCATATTTTCAGGTGAGATTTTACACAATTATACTAGACATATAATAAATCAATCTTCAATAAACCGTTTCCCAAATTACATTTTACAAAAATCCCAGAATTTCATACAACTTTCTGCTCACTGCAGAAAACAGAAACAGAGCAGCTTCCATGGTTACAAATATACTCATGAATCAAGAAGAATATCAAATCCATAAGCAAACCCACACATAAATATAAAAACCCAGCAATTTCCATTAACAAAAATCAAAGATTAAACCCCCAATATCAAAACCCAAACTAAATTTCATCAATCAAACAATCTCAATCATACCCACTTCTAAACCTTGATTAAAATCATAAGCTCTTACCTTAATTGATTATCAATTTTGTTCTTGCTGTGAGAATGGTGATTTTCGTGAAGGAACTAAGATATTTTGGAGAGCAATTTGAGCAAGGAAACTTGGATGAGATAGTGTGAGAGTGTGAGAGAGAATCGGGTGAGAGAGAGCTAGAGAGATCCGAGTGAGAGATTGAGATTGAGGGAGCAGAAAATCTACTCCATCATTTTGGGGTTGGGGTTTTAGTTTAGGGATTTTTGAAATTGTGATTTCTATTAGATATTAACATTTTTATTAGTTTGATATAGATATAGTGACTCATCACTATTTGCTAAATTACAATCTTGCCCCCATTATTTGGTAAAAAAAAAAAAAAAAATTCAAATATCTATTGTAGCGGTTTTATACAGCTAGTGAGATGGCTTTTATTTCCACGCCTCTATATAATAATAATATTGAGGTGGTTTTATTAAACCACTTCTACAGATTAAAAAGTGTAGAGGCGGTCAAGAAAAACACCTTAATAAGTTTAGTAAACCGCCTCTGAAAAAACCGTCTCTATAAATCGTGTTTTTTGTAGTGCCACTTCTGTTTTAGGGGATTAGGGTTTGCTTTGCTATTTATTTAATAGGCTATTCAGTATTTGGGCTACTAACATACTAAAAATCAACCCAACCAAAGCCAAATTCTTATTGAAGGGGGGGGGGG
>BKZX01002932.1:146407-175422 GCA_014362285.1 Fagus crenata
ACTTTTTTCAAATATTATTACAAATGAAAGCCTTTATCACATTCTTCCTTCAAAGAGCATAGTATTATCCCAAATCCCAATAACTCCTGGCCCATATTCATGAATAGCATGAGAAATGTAGGTTGCCATATTGTTATTAAGGGAAATTATAAACCATAGTGCTCCTCCCACCAAACGCATTCCTCCTCCTCTCCCTCCCAGTCAAGTAGCACATATAAACCTCTTTCTCTTATTTTCTCTTGTCACTTTCGCCAATAACAAATCTCATTTTAAGTCCTGATTCATTAAGATGTTCAAAGTTCAATTCAACTTCTCACGTAATTTTGCCTTGGAAAACAAAGGTATAATAAGGAGAGCTTGGGTATAAAAGAAAATTCCAATAGACTTATGTATGAAATTTTGAACTCCCCTGTTAGGTTAACCGTGAAATTTTCTCTTCTTATTTCAAAATTATGTTACATATAAATCTCAAAGTACAAATATTTACTTTCAAAATTTAGGACACTTTTAAGGCAAATACTCCTTACCATGCTATCAAAAACGCATCCCTCCAAGCTCTACATCACTCTCCCATTTGAACTATTCCCTTTAACCATCAATTTCTCCTCTATTCCTCACACACAAAAATCCACCATCCCGCCAATACCCCTGACCAAGCAAGCCTTTACCAACCTCTTGAAGTCATGTTCTTCAAACCCAAACCAGCTCAAACAAATCCATACCCTCCTCCTCACCACAGGTCTATCATTCAAGAACAGCCTCATCACTCATATTCTCACCAACCTCACACTCTTGGGAAACATGTCATACGCTCGCCACCTATTCGATGAAATGCACAAACCACGAATTTTCTTATGGAACACCCTCATTAAAGGGTATGTGAAAAATGAGCATCCCATTGAAGCTGCTTCGGTTTATAGACAAATGCACCTTCTTGGTGTTCGTCCTGACTCCTTTACATATCCATTTGTGGTCAAGGCATGTGCCCAACTGCCTGAACTGTGGGCTGGCGGGGCAGTCCATGCCCATGTGATTAAATATGGATTGGATTTTGTTTCAATGGTGAGGACTGAGTTGATGATAATGTACGTGAAATTTGGGGAATTGGGTTTGGCTGATTATTTGTTTAGGAGTATGGTAGAGAGGGATTTAGTGGCGTGGAATGCTTTGATTGCTGTGTGCGTGCAAAATGGACTTGCCAGTAAGGCTCTTGGGTTGTTTCGTGAAATGAGTATAGCTGGAATTAAGCCTGATGCAGTGACCATCGTGAGTGCTCTTTCAGCATGTGGTCAATTAGGTTGTTTGGAGATTGGGGAGGAAACATATGGAGTGGCAAGAAAAGAGGGGATCGATTGTAATGTCATTGTTGAAAATGCACGGCTTGACATGTATGCGAAGTGCGGTAGCACTGACATGGCAAGGACTTTGTTTACTAAAATGCCTCAGAGGAATGTTATTTCATGGAGTACTATGATTTTAGGTTATGCCATCAATGGAGAGACTGAAAAGGCACTGACTTTGTTCTCTAGGATGCAGACTGAGGGAGTACAACCAAACTATGTTACCTATTTAGGGCTGCTATCTGCATGTAGCCATGCAGGGCTAGTAAATGAAGGCCGGGCATATTTCAACCATATGGCCCAATCTGGTAATAAGAATATTCAACCTAGAAAAGAACACTATGCTTGTATGGTTGATCTTCTTGGTCGGACAGGACATCTTCAGGAGGCTTATAACTTCATTAAAAATATGCCCATTGAGCCCGATGCGGGAGTTTGGGGGGCTTTATTGGGTGCTTGTGCGATCCATCATGATGTGAAATTGGGACAGCATGTAGCGGACTTGCTCTTTGAAGTAGCTCCTGATATTGCTTCATATCATGTTTTAATGTCTAACATGTATGCAGCTGTTGGGAGGTGGGATTTTGTTGATAAGGTGAGACTGAGGATGAGAAAGAAAGGTGTTAAAAAACTAGCTGGTTATAGTTCAGTTGAATGCAATAGTGAATTTCATGTTTTCTATGGGGGAGACAGATCACACGCACAGTCAGCCTATATATATGAGAAGTTAAAGGATTTAATTCAACAGATAAAAAGTATGGGCTACATTCCCAAAACCAGTTGTGTGTTCCATGATGTGGAAACAGAGGAAAAGGAAGTCACAATAAGCACTCACAGCGAAAAACTTGCTATTGCATTTGGTCTCATCAATGTAAGACCTGGATATCCCATTAGGGTGATGAAGAATTTGAGAACTTGTGATGACTGCCATAATTTCTCTAAATTCGTTTCCAAAATTACGAGGAGGGAAATTATCATGAGAGATAAGATCCGTTTTCATCATTTTAGGAATGGTGTTTGTTCATGCAAAGACTTTTGGTGATTGCAAGGAATACTACTCACTTTGATCTTTGTTAAAGACCAAAAGATAGATTTTGAGATTGCAAAGGTGTTTGGGGAGGAACACAAATCAGCTCATCAGGACCTGGAGTCCCATCTGAGATGGTGAGGAGCATTGAGGTAAACTAGACAAACAATCCAATCAGAGATACTCTTCTTTTGATATTACATGACCCAAGCTCAAAATGAATCTTTCATCAAGTATTGAAATGAATAAATGTAGAACTTAGTGTCAATATAAAGACCATATATCTAATTGATCATAATCATGTTGGAATATGCAATTACGCACATATATTATTTCCTGAAAAAGAAGGGGCATGCTTTCGAGCAGAACTTTTGGGGCAGCTAATGAATGAATTCAAGGTCTTTAACAGTCTCCAAATTTAACAATTTAGTTTTCTGTTTTTGATGTTTCTGTTTTAAAGCAATTTGTTTTGCAGCTATGATGCATCATTACTTCCCAGGATCAAAAGTTTCATGTCAGCACAAACAACCTACTGCTGGCAAATTGGATTTGAACTGCTCCAAGAATCAGAGAAACCTAGATTTTCTACTGTGTTCCAAGTGGGAAAATTTTCTTGGATTGGAGAGGCTATTTCTTTTGAGATGAATGTGAAATACTTAAAATTTGTTTCAGCATTAGGTTCCATTCAATTATGCAGCTATTGCTTCTTCTTTTTGTTTCTTATTCGTTTGCTTAATCTGTTAGTTCAATCAAATTTGATTTCTTTTGGTTTGATTCTTATCTCTTGTTTAACTAAGTTAAAAGAAATTATTGGTTCAGTTGACTCACAGCTTTAACTGATTGGGTCACTATCTTTGGTATGCTCTTTGATAATTTGTACAAGCTGGTTTTGAGATTTCAATTTCGAGTTGTTGACGCTGCTTTTAGATCATTGAGGAACATGAATCAAATGAAGGTTTAATTTTACTTGGGAGATGAAAGTACCAAGCATTGAATTCTACTGTTAATTTTTTTATTTATTTTTTTTCTTTTCCTAGTTTTTGCAATTATTTTCTTTTAAATAATTCCATTTGCTCAAGGTACTTTTAAGCGTGTTTAGTTTCCATGACCTAAATCTCAGCAGGTTCCGTCACAGGCAAGTAATAAGTATATCAACATGGAAATATTGTTCATGTTTGGAGAATTCAAATATGAGTACCCTCTAGTCATCTGCCTGTAAGGTGTTGGCATTGAATTGTACATAGGATTTAAGAATTGTAACTACAAGTTTATAATGGTATATCCACATGGCACGAACTATAATATGTACTAACTTATGTAAGCCTTTTGGTACAATATGTTTAAGTCAGAGCAGGAACAGGCAAAACAAGAACAAGCCAACAGAAGTTCACTGTAAGAATAGTTTACTATGAACCTGGAATTGAACATATACAAGAACAGTCCAAAACAAAAAGGCAATTGACTGTAAGGATACAGGCCAGAAAGTTCACTCTTGTTCCAGCTAATTCAGTTATGTTACTATAAATTTTGTTTTGATAGTAACTACTAATTAAGTCTTCTTGATCCCAGACCATCCATTTATTTGTCAGTTTAGTAGTTATGCCTAATTGATTAAATGTATACAACTCCTTTCCATATCAAAATTTTTGCACAGTCCTCAACAATTTTTTAGCATTAGTTTCCATTCAGTTATGCAGCTACTGCTTCTTGGATTGGACAGGGCATAAATTAGAGTTGGCTGAACTAACTAAAACATAAGATCACCTTCTACTCTTGTTGGCCTATTGCAAATATTTTTGTTACCAAGGACAAAGATATCATTTTTCATTTTCTTTTGTTGAAAATAGACCTTTACGTATATAGAGTTTGAAATTTGAACATGGAGTTGGATCTTGAGAGGTTTGACTATGTTTAAGAAAATGTTTGGGGGGACAGATCTTGAATTTCTCACAATTACTTCGTCACAAGCCAAACACCACCAAACTTTACCTTTGACTTTAGGAATCTACTGCATGCCCTCATGCCATCGATCACCCTCACAAAGAGGGTTAAGATTATTTGATTAGAAACACATGCAAGATACATGGCCCTCAGTCCTAAGAACTTGATGGCTGTTCAGGTTAATTTTACCAAAGCTTTAGCAGTGCCGTTAAGTGTGTATATATTTGAGTTAAAGACCAAGTTATACTCTTTGCCAATATATCACAATTTAACCACCTTTGAATTGATTAGTATTTTAACTTCTCTTTTATGTTTAACAAGCAACTCAAATTTTCGTGTTAATCGGATAATTTTTACAATATGATCTATAAACTTTTTTTTTTTTTTTTTAAACAATAAAGTTGGAGTCACAATAATTTCATAACACCACATATTTTACCTACCATCTCATACATGGGCCATAAAAAAAATTAAATTCCAGATTATGGTGGGCGTAAATGTGAGGTGGTAGGCAAATTGGGTAATGTTGTGAAAATCTTATGAATTTTTGTTATGATCCTAATTTTATTATTTATTTAAATAATAGAATATATAGTTTTATATACAAATACAATCATAATAAATATTTATTAATAATTATCATTCAATTTAAAAAAAAAAAATAGAGAGAGAATATAATATTTTATCATATATTACACGAGTTGAGTTGCTGGCTAATACGTGTAAAATGAATGAAATATATTTTTTGGCTTATGAAATGATATTTTCATATAAATAATACTCCCTGAATTAATTTCTCGTTTTTTTTTTTTTTTTTTTTAAAAAAAAAACTATAAATATGAATTATTAGGGCCAACTTGTATATCCTGTTCTTTTGGAGGTGCTGCTGCATATTTTGCTTTCTTAAGAAATCCCCCTTATCACAAAGTCCCCAAAGAATCCCCAAAATTGTAGAATGAATGAAGTGGTTAAAGGTCATTATCATCATAACCATAATTTATCTCCGATTAGAACACTAGATGGTTTAAATAGTACAACAAAAATATTATATAATGCACTTCACATAGTAACAGCTCAATACACCCCTATATTTCTCATCAGGGTCTACTGTATTCACTCTCTGATCTCACTTGAACTACATAAGTACTTTTCTGAGTTCTGACATCAACAAACAAGTATATAAAAAAAATCTCTTATATGGTTTTAGTCAGTCAATGGAATCCATTTCTCTCGAATTATATATATATATATCAATTCCCAAGAGCCTGTTTTGTTTGATAGCACATTTGGTCAATTTTATGCATGCACTTTTGAGCTAGATTGGATCCTAAACTCACACGCTGTTCATGCTACAATACTTTCTTAGGTAGTTTTCTTTTTCTATTATATATTATTATGTATGACGGTTCGAAATATATATTATTATAGCTTTCTTAACTAAACTTTTAATTTCAACCTGTCTCATCTACATGATATCTCTCGGCAATATATATTGATAGCTTTCTTTACCTAACTTTGGTTTCAATTCTAAATTCTCACTAATTCTTTACCAAACTTTGGTTTCAATTTTTAAATTCTCACTAATGCAATATAAACATTGTCAATCTCCCTAAAGACTTAGATTTGGTCCCTTTGAAACCAACGTACTATAGTCTATAATTCCATCATCAGATTGAGCATCACCAAGCTGTATGAATGCGACTTTCATTTAATTAACATTAATACAATATCTTTTCAGTGGTTGATACCATGATGAATTTAGCCTTGCAACCAACTTGTAAATCAGTGTGGGACCTTAAATTCTTAATTGATTGGGGCTTCGGTACTGGTGATGAAACCATGATAATAATGAAAAAAAAGAATTGCAAGCTGCAATGCACCAAAAGTTTGAGGTGGGTGGAAGCAATAAACAAAAGTTTTATGGAAGTGATAAAGAGATAGAAAGAGAGAGAGATGAGGTAGTTGCAATCTTATGACACCCTCTTTAACTCACATTAATATGCTTCATAATGGCCCCAACCAAGCAAACATTCATGTCACGGGGAAATGCTACTCCCTTGGGCAAAATAAAGCCTTCGATTTTTGTTCACTTCAACAGAATCTTTAGAACTAATCAAAAACTTAATTAATTACTACTCTTTCTCTCTCTCTATCTCCAGCCGTTTCTTATGGTTTTCTAGGGTTTAGTAGACAAAACTAATTCCAAGGAAGTTTCTATAGCTTTTTTTTAAATAAAGATCTCAGCTTGAGTGTATGACACATTTGTTTTGTCCAAAAGTGACACTGACACAAGCAGTAAATTATTTCATGGGGTACCCCTTTTTTAGTTTTTTTTTTTTTTTTTAGGTAAATTTTTGTTTTCAACAAATAAGCACATTAATTTTGAATTAAAAATTATCCAAATGCATGTTAAATATAAAATCCTAAAGAAATGAATAAATGGTATTGAAAGGAAATGCAAATAAGGGTGAGTTTGGCAAGCCATTTTTTATCCATGCTTTTTGTTAAAAACATATTTTGAAAATGAAGTTTTGAGCTTAATTTTCAAAAAGTGATTTTTCAAGACTAAAATTTTTATAAATCATGTTTTTTTCTTTTTACCATACACAAAATTTGGGTTTTGCTTTTTCAAAATGTGTTTTTTACCTTTCAAATGAGATTCGAAACGGACACTAAATGTTAGAACCAGAAGCACTGCTAATCAAAGTGATAATTTTCTCCCTAACGGTAAACGAGAGATTCTGTGTTCATGGGAGAGAATATATCCTAGTATCCATTCCATAGCTTACAATTAACAAAACTCAAAAAGGAATTATTGGTAGGGGCATCATTAATATTATCATTTTAGTGGAAGAAGTGCCTAATGTATAAAAAATGGGAAGCGCCCCAAATGAAATGACTGCTTTATATCTATACATAGGATTTTGTTTGCACCCATTAAAAATATGTTGGGCGTACAATGTCCTAAATCTTGAGAAACCGTGTAGGTCCCCTGAGAGTAGAGACAGGCAGGCATCCTCTCTTTGACAAAAATTGGTTGCATTTCAAGTCAAAAATAGAATGGGAGCTTCTAGGAATAATCAATTCAAAACAGTCCCACATCTATAGCCAATTGCCCAATAGTTGAAAGCAAGCCAGGCCAGTGTCAAACCCTCTGCCTCAAAGATCACAGCAAGGCAATTCTAGCCACACAATTATTTTAACATCTTTCTCATAAGATGTTTAAGTATACAATACACCAATTTCAACAGGGCAACAAGCCATGGACACGTGAACAATTGTATAGTTTTTAGAGAAAAATCCAAAAATAAAATACCTAAAGTATAAGTATTTCCCTTGTGAAAAATTAAATCATGTCTTTTCAAGTTTGCCATATTAAACCCTACTCATTATAAACCATGACAATCTAGATTCTAAATTACATCATCTAAATACGTTAAAAACTACAAACAAATCAACCTATCTAGTGGGAGTCAAATTTTGATTGGTGCCTATTATACTCAAAAAGAAACTTTCTAGTGTGGGTAGAGAGAAGAAAGAATAGGTAAAGAGAAAAATATTTTAAATATTTTAATTAGAAAGAGGGATTGAAGTAAAGAGTACCAAAAATTGTTTTTCCACTAGTGTTTTTTGGCATGTACAGATAGAGGATTTATATTATCCTGACTTATATACTATACTGTTTAAAATAACAAAATTAAAAAGTGAAGGTTGGATTTGTCACAATGGGCAAAACGTTGTGATTTTTAAAGGTATTTTGACTATTTTCCTCAAATGTAATGTCCCTAGAGTACTTTTGGACTCATCCGCCCGATGGTCTAGATATTATGCTGATCAAAAGGTCAAGATCCTTTTTCCTTCTTTATTTTGGTGGGGGATTATTCAAGATCATTCTCATCGTATCGATGTTGAGTAATTAGGTACTAATTAAGAACAAGAATATAGCATTCATGGACAGGCCAAATTAGTTTGACAGCCGGAACTCCATAATAAAGTCCATAACAAATCAGTTTTCAATCATCAGGACTCTCAGCTATAATACACCTACACCTAAAAAAATATCTAATTTTTGCTTTGAAGGAATAAAAGAATATAATTTGATACCGTCCTGGTTAATAATGCTAATTTTACCATGTTTCACCTTTTGTTTTCCTTTTTGGTGCTGATGCCAATGCAAAAAAACACTGACAATCAGAAAAAGAGGGCCAGAGATTTGGGTGCTCCTCTCACTTCTGATGAAAATGAAATGGCATGCACTCATTAGTCACTTCTCTGATAACCTTTTTCATTGACCATGCACTCTCTCATAATGAATGGTGATACAAGTAGAAGTTGCCTATAGTATTGCATGAAATTTATCATTCAATGGCTCTCTTGTCACCAACCAATGGAAGAAACTTTAACATGATAAATGCCACACCATAATCTCCTAAACCTGCCCATAATCCATTATGGATAAATATTGTGAACATACATTAACAAATTAACAAATTATGGATGTTAACATTCATAAATATCCACGATTTAAAGTGAGATGATTATTGCCTCTGGTATTAGAACCTAGTGACATTTCATAGTGTTAACGGAAATTATGGTGTGGCAAACTATATCAATGTTAATGAATTGCTCCAATAAAATTTTGGCAAATTAAACAAATTGGAAAGTAGTAGCTAGATGAATAATAATAAAGGATAACTACATCAATTAAATTCAAGCATGTTTTAACAGAAGGTACAGAAAAGAAACAAGTCTGCAAAAGAAGCAAGAGCATTAACACTAGCCTATTCACTGTCTTCTCAACACTTCTTCTCTCACCATTGCTACAGTAGTACTGCCCCCCCATACCGTCATTAAACATAGACTGAAAAGGCTAAAGCTATGCTCTCATTCTAATACAATACAATAAAAGTTAAAAAAAAGAACAAAAAGCTGATAGCAGAAAGATCTTACAGACATATTTCCCACTTTGAAATTTTCCTCTAGCATTAAAAGCACAAAACCCACCAGTGGAATTGTTTTTTCTTTTCTTTTTTCTTCACTAGTTGTGAAGTGGATTTGGACCCGTATGAATTACTCTCTTGTCATCACCATATATCGTGTCTGAATCACCATTGGTGGCCACAGCCTGACCTGGAGAAATACTACTTGAAGGTGCATGAAACAATGGTGTCTCGGAAAAACGTTCTCTCCTCGGTGGAGACCTAATGAACCAACCTGTTTCTTCATGATCAGCAGCGAAACACAAGCTTATCTGAGTGAAAATTAAGATGACCCACAAGAGGAAAATTGCACTACTACTAGTAGTTGTAGTAGTATTCCCTCTTGCTCTTGAACCTTCCGAAGGAACTCTCATTGCATTAGCTATATAGTTGTTGTAGTTGCAATTGCAAATAGCTCTAATAGTACAGCTTCAGAAATCAGAACCAGCCAAAGGAGAAGGACCATAAAAAGCTCAAAGAGATCTCTAACTCACAGTATAAAGTGTGAATGGAAGTGGGTTTTGGATAATTCTGAGAGTAGAAGAGAGAAATGAGTTTGGTACTACTTCCTTACCTTATGGGTCTAGTCACATGAGCTTGACCCTTGATTCCTGGAACCTTCTAATATTTCTTATTTCACTTTCTGAATCTTCGGAGTTTGCACCTTTTCTTTTTAACTCTCATTCACAAACCAAACCAGACCACCACTGCTTTTGAGTTTTTCTTCTAGCTAGCTTGGCTTTTTTATTTTATTATTTTATAAATAAAATTTCTTAGTGGGACTGTCTAGTATTAATAGCCGTTGTCTGCGGGATATATTCAAATTTAGAGGGCATTGGACATTGGTAATCAGAATGGTACCAATTTGGCTTTTTTGACAGCAAAGTTGTTTACTTGTTGTAATTGTAAAAGAAAAATCTCTGGCTTCAGAGATATGCTATCATACATTGTTTCAATTACATTTTTCTTCTCTCCTGATGACTGAATTGCCCCTTTAGTTTTGTGCTTCCATTTCAGTGTCTCAGCTCAGCATTTCCTTACTAAGCTGGGGTTTGACTATTGCATCACAAAACCAACTTTTCTCTCTCTCTCTCTCTCTCTCTGTGTTTTAATAATGATTTTGTAAATTGTGATAAATATATTTTGGGGATATCAATTTGTAGGACCCGCAGTAGCATTATATAATATACAACTCGTTTTTAACATATCTCCTTTGGAATTGATTAAAATTGATATCTAACAACTTAGTCAAATCATGAAAGAAAAATATCAATCATGCATCTTTGCCCAGTACTATGATCCCCCCACCCCCTTTTTTTTTCGCAAAGAATGAAATGTATTAGTTTTTAAAATATTACTTTTTTCAAATTCAACTATACATTTCATAATAAATAAAATGGGTAAATATTGTGAATATCGGTATCACAAATTATGATATCAAAGTTCATAATTATTCACAATTTATGGAATTATGTTTATATTTTGTCGGTGTATATATTGTATGGATCATTTATATTTGGTGGTGTGCACCTATCACTATCCAAAAAAAATAACCTAAATAAATTAATGAGAATAAGCACATTTAAACGCACGTATAACTTAAAAAATAAATGTGTAAAGATCTCAATAGATAAAGTTTACGAAATTCATTATTTTTTTAGTGCTACTCATATTGATAAACAGCAGCATTCATAAAATTTTGGGATTAATTACGTGAGTTTGGATACTTTTATCATATGAAAACACAAAAATAATGTAATAGTGAAAGAAAAATGCTTCCCTTAATATATTTTCGGAATCCAATTTCTTTTCTTTAAAAGGTTATAAGCATTTTTCTGAAATACAGTATAATGATATCTATTTTGCAGAAAGACTGATAGAAATATTAACTTTAGGAGTAATACAATGGAGTAAATTTTATACGGAAGTAACTCGCAAATTTCAAAAATACAATGGAGTAAATTGTATATGGAAGTAACTCGCAAATTTCAAAAACTTGATATTTCCAGAGATCCCATAAGGTGTCTTTGTCATAGTTATAATTATAGGAACCATAGGATGATCATTCACATTCAAGTACGTATGACAAATCGGGAATGACAGCTATAATCATGGGTGCTTTGGAGAAGTCCATATCAAATCTTCATAAATCTATGGTCGGATTAATTGTAGCTACCCAACTTCAATTCTATAATCATTTTTAATATCCATTATAAATTATAAATCTGTATAATTAATACTTTAATTCAAGATTAATATATAATGTTCACTCATCACCGTATGCAGGCCGGTCCTAGACCATTTGGGGCCCAAAGCGAAAATTCTAAATAGAAACTTTTTTTTTTTTTTTACTTAAAAAAATTGAGTCTTTTTTATTATAGAGTATAGACTTCATTACAATATTGTGTATAAAGATATCTTATTTATACTTGAAGAGAAGAGACAAAGCTCAACTCTTAAGCAATGTAGGACTAAACTTTTCATCACATTCTTCATTTTGTAATACATTCTATTATAATCTTTTTAATAATTCTTTCTTTCTTACTCCCCCCAATCTTTTTAAAAAATGTGCAAAGAAAACATACTCTTTTGGATGGATAAGTCTTGGTTGATGGCGTTGTTTGCTCATTTTTAAGAACAACATGTGATGGAATTGGAGCAATAGATGGAGTGAAGCAAGAGAGAACGAGGTGTAGAGTGAGAAAGTGGGGTTGGTTGGGGACTATGAGAGCCTTCTGTGTTTGTTGAAAAAAAGTGTGTGTATGTGTATGAGTGAGCGAGAGAGAGAGAGAGAGAAAGAGAGGGAGAGGGAAGGAATTGGAGGTGACTATTAGCAAGAGGGAAAATTATCTTTGGAACAGTTTCATGAAATCATTCTCTCAAAATATGTGGAACCCATACATTTACATGTCTCACAAGTTCTCAGAAGATGGCTTCATGGAGACATTCCATAAAATACATCCTCCAAAGACCAAAAAGATGAGAATGTTAAAAAATAAATAAATAAATAAAATAAAATCATATACAAAAGCCAAAGACTACCTAGTTTTTTTTTTTTTTGTAAAATTTTAAACAATAACACCAAGTTGGGTACAAAGATTTTTTTTTTGGATGAATTCTAATTACACTATTAATTATTTGGTTAAAATGATATTTACACAACCGAAGTGAGTGCTCTTAGGTTTTTTTGGAGATTGGAAAAGGACCCTCTCTTTCATCCAAATTATTGATTTCTGCATGGTTATTAAAAAATGTACTGCTAAAATCATCTAGTACCACTACCAGCGTTTGTGATAAAAACATCCTTTCTGTACTAATGGATCTGGAGCTAGCTGCCCCTATTAATTACTCAGATATCAACATTTGAATGAAAATAAAAAATAAAAAAAATAATCCAGTCATGCTGATTCAGTGATTCTCAATCATTCATTTTTTTTTTTTTTTTTGAATAAGTGATTCTCAATCATTCATTTTTTTTTTTTTTGGCTAAATGATTCTCAATCATTCAATACTTGGTTTGGCATGACCAAAGGAGATTTGCGATTTTGAACAACAAATAATCATGGACCGTGTGATGGGCCGAAGGAGATTTGAGATTTGGTTTTTCCTGTGGCCTGAGTTCAGATAATTTTCTTCTCCCATAATGGGCCTAGAGTGGGCCAAGCACGAATTGAAAAAGACAATAAACTTGTCCTTTAAAGCCAGTGCAACAAAGTGGTTCTTTAATGAAAGAAAGAACCCAAACATTACTGAGGCTCTTGGGCCACCCTGACTTTATCTATATTTCTGGCCTCAAGTCCTGGCCCAGATTAGGTATCTTGTCAAAGGAAAAGGAGTAAAAAAAGTGTAGATATAATACCAATCATTTTATTTTTTTTTTGATAATTTGATAGTTATAATAGTAGAGATAGAAGATTTGAATCTGACTTTTCTTTTATAATTATTAAAAAAAAAAAAAAATTCATCGAAAAAAATCTGGGGTTTAAAAAAAAAATTTTGTTTAAAAAAAAAGGTCCAATAAAAGTTTAAAATTTTTAAAATTTAAAAAAAAAAAAAAAAAAAAAGGGGTAAAAGAAGTGTAAAAATATAACTCATTTTTCTATTTTATTTTTAGTTTGATTATTATAATAATATAAATAAAAGATTTGAATGTTGATTCTTTAATAAAACCGATAATACTATTGAAGTACAAAAGTTTTGACTTAAATTCTTATCACGGGTTAGGACCCTTTTAGCCTTAGATATGGCAGTCAACATCATGGTAGTTTGTAACGTTGTAATTATGAGGTGGAAAAGTGCAAAGAGCAATTGAGGTTGAATCTGGGTTGTTCTTTTACACGGCTTGTTGAATTTTCTAAAATTTGTAATGAATAAGATGGCGAAGTTGTATTCGCCAGTTGGAATATGCGCATAGTTTATGAGGAAGATTCGTACCTCATGCGCATCTCCCACTTCCTTTATTCTCTTTTCTTCTTTGCTTCCTTCCTATTCAACTCAACTCCATCACCAACTTCTTTCTATTGGTGTTCTTATATATATCCCAATTCCCAACTTCCTTGGTGCTTCTCTCCTCAGCTTCACCTGGTTCTCTTTCTCTCTCTTTGAATATATTATTAGTTTAGTATGGGGCTATTTTTATGTATTCTTAATGTGATGATGTTGCTGTCTTGGGGTATGATTTAGGACCCATTAAAGATTTTGCTTTTGATCTCCATTTTAGTTTATTGGGTGTCTTCATGTAAGAGATGAATTTAAAGATTGAAAGAAAAACCAGGTTAATGGGTTTTGTTTTGAGCCTGAGTTGATGGGATAAGGAAATGCTTATAACATGTTCGACAAAATACGGCTTAGGGGTCTGAATTAAGTTCTGGTTTGTCAAATTACTTGGCAAATGGCGAGAAATAACTTGGGTTAGGTGGGTGTTGAAAAAAGTTTCATTTTGGATAGGCAGCTTTGTTAAATATTACATTGTTTTCCCTTTTGTTCTCTTGCAAATACAGCATGCTAATCGAGGCACACACTTCATTGGAATGTAATGGCCTAATTGATGGGTCACAAATTCAAATTTGAGCTCAAAAGACAATCTGATCCACTTATTTGCTTATGTTAAATATTTGAACTTTCTCTCTTCCTTGAACAATTTTGTCTCCTTAATTGGAATCTATAGTGAACTGTTGATTATGTTTGTATGTCTGTATCATATACTGTAAGTGGGCCATAAACGCAGACCCGGCACCCTACAATTCAGTGGTGCTTTTGGCTCCTCGCTCATGCTATAAGTGGGCCAAAGAATGAGGGAGCCATGACTAGCTTTTCCAATGGGGTTAGTTATGATTAGAACTGATTTTTTTGAACTCTGAAGCAACTATATACCATACCTGTTTTTCAAGTAGCAAAATAATAAAAACCATGTTACCAATTACAGTTCATTAATTAATATTGGATAGTACAGTACTTTTGGCTTGCATTGTTCAATTGAGGCTTTGACTAGTTTTCAATTTCTTCAGTTTCATTGTATTCTCTAGTAATATCACCGCTGTTTTGTACTGTTGCAGAATCAAGCGATACATTCAGTTTCTCTGGGCACACTTGCTCCAATTGATGCCAGCAAGTTCTTGCTGGCAATCGAATTGATTCAATTTATTACTGAAATGCTTATGAGTCCCCAGAGTACATTGAACCCAAGTAGAGCCCTAGAGGGTGTCCGTGGGGTGCATGTGGTGCCTCATTCACCATTTGCATTGGAAGAGGCTACTAAAGATGGGGACTTTCCTCAGTCAAACAGTAGAAGTTCGGCTATTGAAGTGAATCAGCGGCTGTTAATGCAGTGAGTGAAAAAATAAGAAAAAAAGTTGCTTATTGACATTTGCTTTTAAGCATTCAGATATTTTTAAGTATTTAGAATAATTTATCGAAAATAGGAAAAGTAATTACTAATATGTCTATGTAATTCTTGTGATTCATTCCTCCGTCTTTGAAGTCTGATTGCTGTATGCATTTGCCTGTACATAGTGGATTAGATACAAAGTTGATGCAGCATGAGCCACACTAACTTTTTGTTTACATCTTCAGATGGGTATGGCAGCATAGACCAGCCTGTTTGAGGCCCATCCAGGGATGTATTCAAGGTATTGCAAAGAGAAATACCCTTTACTTTCCTCTTATTTTATTTTTGCCTGTTATGCCACCCAATCTCTTGCAAAATAAATATTTGCTACCCTTTTGTCAGGTGATCAGCATCTTGCAGAAAGAGTCGCTAATGTGCTCACTTCACTTCCTTTTATAGCGCTTGGAATCCAGGCCCCAAGGTGAAATTTTGCTCTAAGTTGGAAATAAAAAAGAAGAAAAAAAAACTTATAATATTTGTTTTATCTGTTTATTTGCTTTGCTGGGAATGCAGGAAGAATGTGAACACTAAGCTGTATGCTAATTCATTAATTGGAGTTGGAGTTGTCTCAAGTTTGTACCATTCTTCAAGAGGAAAACTGAGGCAGTATTTGAGATGGGCCGATTATACAATGATAGCCACAGCAACAGTAGTAAGTCAGAACTAATTTATAATTTGAAAGACAATATAGTTGGCTAATCACTCAGGATTTTCAACATGCATGAACATGTGGCCAATTGATGCCATCGCAAGATTCTATAACATCTTCTAGAGGGAAAATTTAATAGGATTGCTATGCAGAAACAGTTTTGTAGCAGACCTTCTGCGCATTGTATAATTTTTTGAGATTCATGAATCTTGACCTTGTAATCTTGTATACCAAAATTAGCAGACCTGATGGGTATATCAGCAAGTGTATACTTGATGATTCAGTCTTGATCTAGTATTTTTCGTTAACTGGTCTGGTTTAGTTTGTGCTAATTTACATACAAGATGCTTGTGTGTGTCTTAAACTACCAAGAAACATGATCTATTTGCTAAACCATTTTGCCATATCGGCCCATGTAAATTACTCACTGAAACTCAGCTTCAGCTTGGAAGTTAACTTAGATCATGCCTTGCCAGTTCTCTCTATGTTAAGCCATTCTCCTCTTGTTCCTAAAAAAAAGGAAATGATTTGCATGATTAATTGCACAAAAACTATCCATTATGAAAAACAAGGAAGATGGCTTAACTTGCCAATGTACATATATATATATATATACATCTATATTAGAATATATATGTGTGTGTGTGTTTGTGCGCGTGTGTGCGTGTGTATGTATGTATGTATGGACACACACACATGCATTATAAGTGTTTCTTTTCCTTGCAATTAGTTCCACCTACTCACATTTTTGTCCAAGTTTTTTTAGTTTCTCACTTAGACATAAAGTGATAAAACTGAAAACTGAAAAACCTTTTGTCAGTGTCTATCAAGAGCCCTCAGAGATGACAACCCAAAGTTGCTGACAGCAGCATCTGCATTTCTTCTACCTGTCCGGCCTCTAATGGTTTCGGCTGTTCATACTGGGATGATGGAGGTAATTCAATGTTCTCACTCTCATTGATTTATTACAAGGTTCTTTTTCTTTTCTTGAAACGAATTGTTTTTGTCACTTTAGGAAACCGTGTTTAGTGGGATGTGAATATGATTTGCCTATGTGTTCTTTTGTTAAATATCTAGTCTTGGTTACTGGCTCATCCTTCATTTTTTTTTCCACATTGAGATCTCATATAATTTTTATTTGTGTGGTTTAGCTGATAAATACAACTGCACAAGAGTTTGTGAATTGTTTTACTATATAACGCAATTTGGATTTGACCATATTGTACTGCTGTCAAAGTAACTCCTTTCAGTAGATTTTTTTTCTTTGATTTTTATTAACTACTCTCTTATGTATTAAAGTAAAAACTTAATTTTTTGACAGTCAAAATCCATTTGGAACTTCAGCATTTAGGGGTACATCCACTAATTTGGAACCAAAATTTATTTCAAGTTTTATTTCTAAATATGCACTGTTTTCCTGTGATCTGATTCTGACCAGATTATAAATTATTTTTGCGGACTACAGTCTGATAGGCTTGCAACCATTACAGCTGAACATGATTAGTGTTTTGGAACGGTATGAAATGTTGCACTGTGCTCAGGACCTAACCAGTTTACGAGTCCTTGCTCTAGGCTAAACTGTATGATAGGCTAACTAGCCATTACTATAAATTAACATGACTAAGATTCAAACAATACCAAGTCAAAATGTTTTACTTTAAATTGATACAATCAATCAATCAGGTGAGCCAATTAAAACTTGACAAACTGAAAACCCATGGTATGCGGGTATGAACAGATTGAGTTAGGTTAGTTTTGGGTTTTTTGTTTTCAAGCCAACCCAATCTCTTTGGATTGTGAAATCCTTAATCCATCTCAACCCATGATAGCTCTAAAAACCAACCCAACCCAACCTGTAAGGATCAGGTTGGCTCGTCAGGTTTGGGCCATTTTGTTGGGTTTTCATACAACTATTTAAACTCATTAAAAAATAAATGATTACTCTTTACATGATTGGGCCTAATATTCCATTTTCATTAAACTAAGTCTTGAATTACCAAAATTAATCAAATAAAAAATTTAAACTAAGTCTCAAAATTCAAAATAACAAATTTAAAATTACGTATATTTTTTAAACTATAATTAATGTGGGTTAGTTTAAATTTCTTGAAATTAAAAAAAAAAAAAAAAAAAAAAAAAAAAAAAAAAAAAAAAACTATAAAAACGATTTGAAATTTTTTTCAACCCGAACCCAGCCCAATCCAACCTTAGCTTCAGAAAAACTTTAGAACCCAACCCAATCCAATCCATCAACCCACAAAAAACCAATCTGAGGCATCAAGTTGGGTTGCCTCGTATTCGTCAAGTTAGTGGGTTGAATGTACATGCCTAAGTGGACATTCCTGTTATTTTGTTCACATAAATTGTTTATCCATATCATAACTGGCTGACTGAAATGTAGTGTTTTGTTTTAGTATCCATCCTAAAATCCTTACAAAAAATTTAGGCTAAAATGCACTTTAAACCTTCTAAGTTTGGAGTCACTTCTAAATTGGTCTCTCGGCTTTTCAAACCTGCAATTTACACCCTCGACTACTGAAACAATGTCAATGTGCCCTTTCCATTATGGTTAGTCACAATTTCGCCGTTGATCCGTCTAAAACTGATGTCATTTTTTCTATTTTTCTATCTAAAACGACGTTGTTTATGGGTGGGTTAAGCAAGATTCTAATGGATGTTAATGGAATGGACATATTGACATTGGTATAATACTCTAGGATGTAAATAGTACGTTTTCATAAGTTAAGTGATTGATTTAGAAGCCACATCAAACTTAGAGGGTCTAAATACTATTTTAACCAAAAACTTGTTTAGCATCATCATCTCATAAATTTAGTATCCAAATCAAAAGTAACCTTCTGCTTCTTATGAGCTCATGCTCTTTTTTAGCTAGAATTATTTTGCATTTATTTTATTTTATATTCCAGGTAGTATTTGCACAAAGAGCATCACAAGATCCAGATCTGAGGATGGCCTTCAATGTGCATAAGATGTCATCACTGTTGAGTGGTGTGCTTTTTATTGCTGATGATGTTTTTCCTAGGACTCCATTCATTCATGCTGCCTGGCATCTCACTGCAGCTGTTGGTGTTAGCACCTGCAATAAGCTTCTTGAATAGTTGTATATATTTCATATCAATTCCTTATATTCAATTCAAAGAGCTGCAACATCTGCTTAAGAGACAAAGATCTCTCAACTTCACTTGTAATTTGAATTAGGTTGAGAGGGAATGGAGGGATTTGTCGTTTTGATCAGCTAAGTGCAGTTCATGTATTCAAAGTGCATTGGTCCTATGATCTTCTGCTCTCCAAATGTACTATTTGTTCACTAGAATAGCTATGGTACTTTACTGAGGATGGAATATTTCATGTAAAACAAGTGGCAACTTATGTACTTTTGGATCAACATTATTGAGCAATGTCAAAGAGAAGAAATATTTGATCTACTTTGGAATTCTATTCTCTTGCAAATCAGACTATCATTATAAGTTCATCAGAATATATATTGTACCTACCTGTAATTGCTAAATTGAAGCATGCATATATCTTGCATGCTTTGTTGAACCCCACAAAACGTTCTAAGTTCAATGTGACAAATTGCAATTTACATCTTTTAGATTTGGGGTAATTTGAACTGCCTCGTGTGGTGGTTGCAGAGATTGTTCTTAGGGTTAGGCAGTAGTGGGCTTAAGCAGTTTGTGTGTATGTGTGGACCGCCACTTGCAGTAGTTGGGTTTGCTTATGGGTGTCTTTGATGGGTCAATGTAGACTTGGGTTTTGATGGGTGTGGCTAGTTTCTGATGTGCGACTGTGGGTTTAGTTTGTGTGATGGCACCAGAGTGACTTGGGTAGATGGTTGTGGTTTGGTGGTGCTAGGCTATGCAAGGGCAACCAGAAAAAATAAATAAATAAATAAATAATAATAATAATAATAATAATAAATAAATCTTAATTCCCTGTTGGGTTTCTGTTTGAGAGCATGTTTTGATTTTCGGATTTTAAAGGATGAGAGCATGTTTAGTGATGAGGAATGAGGATGAGATTCGGGGAGGTGAACCATTGTTTGATCTTTCTTTTTAATACCATTGTTTGATCTTTTTGGACGGAAGGATTCTTTTAAAGCATAAATAAACATAAATAATCCAAATGAAAACTTTCAAAGTTAGACGACCAATCTTAAGAGGCTAAAAGTAGTTTTTTTTTTTTTTTTGCTTGGTTTTCTGCGAAATTGAGAAGGTGTCTCCGATGAAAAAAAAAAAAAAAAGGTGTTAAACAATTAAAACAAAAATGACAAAACAACATTTAAAACTATAACGTTATGAGTTGAGGTGACACTTAATGACCACCTCATTAATGAATATGAACGGATGGAAAAACTTTTTTATAGACCTTACATATATAATGTTAGGGCTTTGGGTATAGATCCAAATTTTGAAATTTAAGAAGTACATAATCAAAATACTCCAATCTTTAAGAATATAAATTGCAAGTTGATCTTAATTTTATGAAGAATGGTGAAGGTTTGGACCCGAGCCTTGTATATGAATAAAGGGCATGTCCTCATTACCATCAATTATAATAGCCATCCTGTTTAAAGTTCATGCAAGCCTGTTGGGGTAAGTCTAGCTAGGGGGTTGAATAAGATCAAAATGAATGTAGGTGTAAATAGATCTCGGCAACTTCAGGTACACCGCACGCAAAGTATTAATGGTATTAATGGTTTTCATTTGCATCTTAATGATACCTTTCCAATAATTTTGTAACCATCCTTGACGCGACACTTACATTTACACATGCAGACAGGAGCTTGACATGCACTAATTCAAACATCTTAGGGGCGAGATGATAATTTTACCTCATAAATGGTAGAAAACAGTAAGTATGTCAACTATTTAACCTAGCAAGTACTCATTGGCCGGTAGGAATTTATCCTTGAGGAGGCCAAATAAAAATACGATGAATGAGTGAATTTATATATATATATATATATATATATATTATGTTCCTGTAATGCATAGTAATATAAAAGAGTACTATAAAACAATTTAAAATGTAAACTATGCATTTTATAAGTTATAACCCTAATGTGTACCACATAAATATATTTATTAAACTTGAAAAATTGTGTTAATATTGACCAAATTACAAGATTTTATATTTTAACCTATCTTTAATTAAAAATATATGGCACCAGGCAGAAATAAAAATAATACGAAAAATAATTATTTTCATTTAAATTACAAGCCATAAAGTGTAAGGACTAAAACCCTTATTTGTTTTCCCCATTTAATTACTTGATATAATTGTTAGGGTAACTGTATTTATTATAATTTTATGAATGTCCAATTAATTTAAGTATTTGGTATATACAAGTTATCACTAATGAGATTGAAATTTAAATAAATATAAATAATCTTATATTTTCTTATATATAGAAATTATATATATACTTTAAAAAAAAAAAAAAAAAAAGGTATGTTATTACTTCAAAAAAAAATATATATATTTATGGATAGCTACTCTGCCATTTCATATGTACAACAATTCTTTTTTTTTTTTTTTTTTAATGTATGCCATGCCCAAAATGTGGTCTCTAATGGCACTCAGCCGTTGCAAGCATTAATTAATAATTCAAGAGTCATAACCTACCATATATAATTCAACAATAATGACTTCAGAGATGGTGGATGGACATCAATACACAAGCATGCAAAATCATTTTTATCATAAATAGGTTCAAGGCACCAATCAGATGGGTGTTGGCTAAGAGATAAATATGAAAGATATAACACTAGTACTACCATAATTTAATGGAAACCCCATTTATGGAATTAAGACAGGTAACACCAGGACATGCAGCATCATTGTCTGATTTGGTACCAAAGCCTTCCATTTCAATGCACAACGTTATTGCATGGTTATCAATACCCACTCATAGAATAAATTTTTCATTTCTCCTATTATATTGTGCATGTGATCCTCTTTAAGAGGTCTCCTAGTTCTTTTTTTCTTTTTCTTTTTTTAATTGTACTACATTTACATAAATGAGAAATGCAACATTTTTCTTCTCTGGTTACTTTTATGTCATATGCATGTAGCTCATTAAATCAAAGTGTATTCAATGTATATTTTCCCAAAAATATAAATGTTTCTAAAAACAATAATTCATCACCTACAAATAGACAAGTAATCTCTTTAATAGAGGTCTTTTTTTTTTTTTTTTTTTTTTTTTTTTTTTTTCTTTTTTTAAAACAAAACCTTTTTTAATTTTTTTTTATTTTGCATTTGGATAATTATAGATATGAACAGTATGTATATATATGAATGAATGAAAGATAAGGGTTTTCTTTAGTTTTTTTTTTTTATTATTATATTTTTCTATCGACTTGTATATGTTTAGACATGTAAAGTGACATTTATTGTTAAAATTATTTAAAATATATTAAATTTTTATATGTTTCATTATTTTTAAGATTATGAGTATACTCTAACTGTATAATCTCTAAATTGTTTAACAAAAAATTTTGATCTAAAATGTTTAAAGAATATGAATTATGATTAATATAAAAAATAGTTCACAGTTGACAAACTGACTAAGGCTCTGTTTGTTTCGACGTAAAACATTTTCTGACGTAAAATGTTTTCAGATATAAATGATTTCCACAAAAACGTTTGTTTTTCCGGTGTTTGTTTGCATTCTAAAAAATGCTTCGGAAAATATTTTACAGTGTTTGATTCAACGTAAAAAAATAAAAATAAAACACACCCCATCACCACCAGAATGGACAAAAAACCCACCACCACCTCGACAAGCCACCCCACAACCGGCAAGATCACCTACATTGGCACACCTACACCTAACACCAGCAACCCACCGGCACACCTACACCCATCACCAGCAACCCACCGGCACACCTACACCCATCACCAGCAACCCAAAACTAGCAAAAATCAAACCCAAACCGCAGATCTGGTAAAAAAAAAAAACCG
Source organism: Fagus crenata (assembly GCA_014362285.1). Classification (NCBI taxonomy): domain Eukaryota; kingdom Viridiplantae; phylum Streptophyta; class Magnoliopsida; order Fagales; family Fagaceae; genus Fagus; species Fagus crenata. Next base: position 169,221 of record BKZX01002932.1, read on the forward strand.
AAACCCAAATTCGTCGAAGACTAAGCCGAACACACCTTGATTCACGATCAACACGCCGATGGGCTCGGCCTCGTTAATAGCCTTCGATACGGCGTCGTAGTCCCTCACGTCCGCTGCGAACACCGCCACGTCGATCCACGTGGAGAGACAGATCGCTTGCTTCGCTTCCTCCAGCTTGGAAATGGACCAGGCAAGGATCGAGATGCACGCGTCGTCCGATGCGACCTGGTGAGCTAGGGCTAGACCGATCCCACTTGATCCGCCGATGATGAACACGTGGCGAGGGGGGGGGGGAATGGTGCTGTGCAAGAAAGAGAGAGAGAGAGCAAGAAGGGGAGGGGCGGGGTGAGAGGTTGCACATTTTGGAAAATGGTTTACGTGAAATTTTTCCATAAACCGTTTTCCTAATTTTACTCAGCGTTTTTCTAGTCAACAGCAAACATTTTACAATTGACTTTGATTTTATTGCGAAACAAACACCCGCAAATGATGAAAACATTTTACGGAAAATATTTTACATCGAAACAAACGGAGCCTAAATGGAAAAAGAGTATTTGATTTTTGTAAAGACTAACATTGTATGAATATTTCACTGTTGCGTATTATAGACATTATTGTATAGTTCTCAACTTAACAAACGAGGACAAATATTGAAAACTATTAGGATGGCTCCTCAAAATTATTTGCATATCTATATGGCCTCCTAATTTCGGATTGAGATCCTCTAGAGTTTCTAGGGTACTCTAGAAGGTAGAATTCTTTAAATGACAACATTTCATTTAAAATAAAGGGTTAAGATATTGCCACATCATTAATCCACTACTAAAAACCTAAATTAGTATTTCAAATGCATTAAAATACTTCTCAACTGCTCACGTTTATCAAATACCGTTTATCTTTATTTTTTTGTTGTGCCATTTCTCTATTTTCTCTAGACCAAACATTAACATAACAAAAATTATGTCATTCTCTTTGATAAAATCATCAATCCAAAACACTCTTTCTCATTCTTAAAATTTTTAAATCTTTTTAGCTTGCATCCATTGGCCTTTCAACAGTTATTCATGAGTGATTTTAAGAGATTGAATTTAATAGATCTACTGTTTGGGAATAAAAAGATTGAGAAGTTTGTAAACAAAGAAAAAAATACATAAAAAAAATAAAAGTTTTTTCTTTGGTAATGAAGTTTGGCGGTAGTCTTTTAGATTTTAGACATGAAAATGGCAGGATGTGTTGCTGTACCAATGTCTTCTACAGAGAAAAGAGATAAACTGCAAAACAAAAAAGTAAAGAGAAGCAACGTTTGATAAACGTTAATAGTTTTTTTTTTTTTTAGAATAGATAAACGTTAGCAGTTAAGAAGTGTTTTAATGTATTTGAAATACTAATTTAAGTTTTTAGTAATAGATTGATGATGTGGTAATATCTTGACCTTTTATTTTAAATGAAAGGTTGAGATTTAAAGAATTCTACCTTGTAGAGTACCCTAAGAACTCTAGAGGATTTGAATTCCCTAATTTCATATGTATTTTCATTCGTATTACCCAGGTGCAAAATTCTCGATGTCTTTGTATCTTCGCCATTTGAAATAATTCTTTTTTATTGTTCGGATTAAATATTACAATCAAAATGTATATATGTACTACTTCATTTAAAATTTTAAATGATGAGATAATTTATACACTATTAGATTAAGGAAATAAAAGCTTAACCGAAAAATTGACTCTCTTTAATTATTTCAAGTCAGATGGAGAAGTTCATGTTCCCTTTATACGTGTCTCTTTCTTTTCTTTATATGATTGTTGATCTTCATATGTTTTTATGGACAACAGTAGCCATCTGATCATTGTCTATCTTTAAATATAGCATACTTCCTATAACGGTTCATCGGTTTGAGTCCAAACTTTGGTCTTGGAAAGAGAAGAGATATATATGTCATAATGCGAGAATGATGGTTAGAGATTAAATTTATCATTTCTTAATAATTTATGTTTTTAGGACAATTGGTATTTTATTATGATATCAAAACTATTAATAACAATATGATGTGATAATGAAATATAGGGTAATACTGGTCGGAAGAACCCATGAGAGAAAGTTCAATATTTTACTCTCATTTGTAAGCTACTGTGAAAGAAAAATAGCCAATGGGGGGCCCTATCAAGTAATTTGTGGGGGCAATCATCCAACATCTTGTTGTACAATATATAGACATGAAAAGCTAGAGTTAATGGTTCATTAACGACCAAGTACAGGTGTTAAAGTCCAATGGGCCTAACTCAATCTCAAAAGACGCCTTGAAAGATTAGAAATGCTCATGGCTTATAAATTGCACAATCCAAGAATACTTGGTCAATGTGGGACAAGACTCTCACTTTAATATGCCCCCTCACGTATGGCGGATCAACCAAACACGTGGACCATAATAGGGGAGGAGGTCTGTCCAACACCCAAGGGGTGGCTCTAAAACCATGTTAAAGTCCAATGGGCCTAACTCAATCTCAAAAGACGCCTTGAGAGATGAGGGATACCTATGACTTATAAATTGCACAACCCAAGAATACTTAGTCAATGTAAGACAAGACTCTCACTTTAATAATAGGAAATCCTATTGGTAATCTCAGTGAAAGAGACAAGAGAGAAATTTTGAAGGAAGGAAACAAGAAGAAGAAGATAGACATTTGTATTTCAATCTTACGAGGTCTTAAAGAATTATTATGAGCCCTGTCTCATTAAACAATAATGAGATGTGTCTGGTAGTGAGTGAGGCTTTAATGATAGAAAACTATCATAATGGTCGCGTCCTTTTTATACCTCCTCGCCTCCCAATAACTCGCAGAATTCCACGCTTCCCTGCATCCAATCTTTTGCTTTGTCCTCCGTGTTGCACCTCGCTTTTTCTGTCTCTTTCTTTCCCTAGCAGCTAGTTCTCTTTGTGCATGTTTGAGTTTGAATCTTATAGTTTTCATTCATATATGAAAGCGTGGTCAACCTAGCTACTGTCTTGCTCGTTCCTTTTACACTTTGTTGTCTGTTTGAAACCCAACTTTTTTCTCATTCTTCATTCTCTTATATATTCCTCTCGCTTTTTTGTTGTCGTTGTTTCTTATCATTTCGTTTACTTTAACCTTGGTATTTATATCACATTTAGAGAGAGAGGGAGGAGCATATAGCTTCACTGGTAATTCACAAATTGAATAATGGGTTGTGGTGATGGTAACAAGCTTAACGTATCTGACTCATTCACTGCTCTTAAACTTCGACCCCTCATTTCAAAGCCTACGTCACTACTCAGTGCCAGAAATACTGTCATCTCTTCAATACTAATCCCTCCAAACTGTGATTCCACTCATTGCTCCAATCTTTTCTCACTGAATCACCAGCCAGGTATATGCCACATTTTTCAATATTATGTCCACTTTTGTGCTTGTATGAACAAATAAATAAATAGATAAAAAAGAATTGAATCCTCTGTACTCTTAGTAGAATAATAGTTGACTAATATATATATTCCACATCCCAGAAAGTTATAATTGAAGATACCATTGTTTTTGGTACTGAAGTTCCTATATAAAAATAAGAAGTACCCTACTTTTTTAGCGTGGTTTGAACTATTAAGTTACATGATTGGAAGGAACTATGAAATTCACTCTTCTCATTCATCAAAACTTTTGAGATAAGTGATAGTTTACTTGGTATCCTACCTTTGAGTGCAGTTTGAATCATTAATTTACGTAATTAAAAGAAACCAAGAAATTCACTCCTCTTCTCATCCATCAAAACTTTCGAGATAACTGATAATTTACTGATAATTGACAACGGGGCATGCCTTACTCAATTTTCACGTTTTTTATTCTAATTTTCCTTATATATATTTGATGTCTTTACTTGTAGCAAGCATTTGTTATAACTAATTATTATATATATTTCACTAACATGATGTTCTTGATGACTTTGTAATCCTTACAGCTTATGCAACTCAAGAAAGTGGGATAAATTTCACTACACAACCATTGGTAAGTTCACGGTGGAATCCAACTCCGGAGCAGCTACTAGTCCTTGACGAGTTGTTTCAAAGCGGAACACGAACCCCAACAGCTGAGCAAATCCAACAGATTGCAGCATATCTTAGACAGTTCGGTAAGATTGAAGGGAAGAATGTTTTCTACTGGTTTCAAAATCACAAAGCAAGAGAGAGGCAGAAGCGCCGGCGTGAAATGGCATCACACTTACAAGACCAACAACATGATTGTAAAAGTAGGTACCAATTATATATTTTATGATCATATCCAATATTTTCATGATTTTTTTTAGATATCACACCCCTAATGCTCACACAACAATTCAATTATATTTTTTTGTTGATGGCCTTTAACCTACTCAACAAGACTAGGTTAAAGGCCTTTTGATTTCTACTTTAAGACAGAAAACTAAGTTTAATAATTCACAAAAAGAGATAATTATGTTGTTTTGAGACAATTATTCTTGAAAGCATCTTATTTTCAAGAAAATAAATCAAAATGAATAAGTTTCCTAAAATAGTTTTCTATTACTAAAAGGACAAAATTTGGTTATAAATCAGTTTGTAACCAAACTTTGTCCTACTAAAAATTATCGCCTTTGTGACTTTTCCTTTTGTACCCTCCAAAAATAGTGTTTAAAAATTATTTTATGAAAACACAACAATCCTAAACTTTTTATTTTATTTTTAATTTGTGGTTTTAATTAGACTTTGAGATGTGTAAAATTGAGTTTAATTGGTTTGTTTCTGATTTTGTCTACAGTGATGAGGAAGAAAGGTTATGGAGTTGAGCAGGCAAAGAAGTGGGCACCTCTTTTAAAATGCACAAGGGTTATAGAGGTGAACTTATCATCTTTATATCTATGTACTTTGTGTAATACCCTCAGTCTTCACCTAAGCTAAAAGTTATACCCAAAAGAAAATTAGATACCATTTCAAAAGCTCAAAGTCGAAGTATAAGTTTAGATAAAAGGATGGAAGAAAGCAACAAGACCTTTTGGATGTTGGGAAAAGGAGAACCTGCATGCATTCCTTACTTTCTATTGAGGCTGTGTGTAAGATTTTTAGAACCTTTTGGTCGTGGTGTCACTTTTGTTATTAGACTACCATTTATCCTAAAAATTTAAATCATTTGAAAAGATATTAAATTATTATGATAAAAATCACTTTTTAAAGTTTTTCTTTTTCAAATAAAAGATAGGGTTTCGTGCACATCCTCATTACACATTTAATAGGCACTTTCACAAAATCTAGATAATGTTATTAAAAAATTTAGATAAGTGTGCATCGTGTGATAAGGATATGCACAAATCATTTCCCGAAAGATATGATAAAGTATCACATGTCTCAAGAAGTTTAAACCTTTAAAAATTTGAGTTTTAATCATTTGATCATAATTCTTACCCGTATTATTTATCATTTTTAGGAATCTTTAATGCATAGAGCAGCAACAGCAGAGAGAATAACACTTGGGCGAATTCAATTTAAGGTGAGAGGATCACAACTGAGGAGCACAGTAGAAAGGCAGCAAGATATGGAGATGGCTTTGTATTTGACTCCGTCAAACACAAAGCTCTTAAACACTCATTATCATGATATTTCATTGATGAAGGAAGATTTCCCTGACCTTGATGATCAAAGAAGAAGAGAATTTAAAACCCTTAAACTGTTTCCACTTTATGGTGATGCTCATTGTGGTTGTGATGGCAGTATTAGCGTCACCGAGAAGGACACCAAAGCGGCTGACACAACTAGGGATAATAACGACTTTGCCCCAAACCAATACTTTGAGTTTTTTCCTCTGAAGAACTAAAGTAAAGAAAGCTGTGAAGCCCTGGTCATGTGTATGTTAGATGCATGCTTGGATATGTTTCAGATAGAAACATAGTTTTTCTCCAATCCAATTTGAAAAAACTCCTATGACCCATTACAAAATCATTCACATGCATGTATTATTAAACTATATGGCATAACTTATTAAATAATTTACGTGACTAAAAGTCGTTTGAAAGTCACATAGTGGATTTGAAGAAGTTTGGAGATAAACTCTCTCCTCAAGTTAGATAGTTATCTATATAGTTATGTCAGAAAAGATAACTGGTTTTATTTTATTTTTTTTATTTTTATTTTTTTCCTGTTTATGGTCTGCATGGTGCAGGAGAAGAATAAATACATGAAAAA